>VDFB02385038.1:21267-106532 GCA_007258455.2 Sequoia sempervirens | reverse complement strand
AATAGTATAAGACCATTTCAAATCAGCACATGATAGAAAAGGTGATATTTGAATTGTCTTCATAATGAACATCTACAACAAATAGGATTCATAAGGTGGCACCAAAGTAAGTAGAAATATCCTATAGAGTTGGCATGACTTTTACTTGTTTGAAATAGTCAATATCAAAAGTGCAACACTTAGCATTATGAAAACTTAGTATTTGATGAGTCGAGTCATCTCATAAATCAATTTGACTAGTTCATCGACCTACTATAACATATCCTTGCATGCTTTTATTTCGCTATGGATATTTGCTCAATGACAAGGCGGTTTGTAGTTTACTAAGTCAAAGACAACTCAAAGCAATGACTAAGTCTTACTCTCCAAATTGACTTAATTGTTGCACATTACATTGCATGTAAATCAACCTTAACTCAATTCCAATATGTATTATATTCAGCCTTTAAATCTGCATATATATGACATATATACCAATAAGCTTCTATTAATTTATTTGCATACTCTAAACTCATTTCTTATGTAAAGCTCATAATAATATCTTTTCTAAACATGATAATAACTCCTCCTAAGGTGGCATAACTTTTATAGTTTCCTTGCAAGTTTTAGGCACTACACTATAGTGTATAAGGTTCTTTGCATATGATGGGAATTGGTTTGTAAACCAATGAGCTATTAATCATCTCATTATATATATGTTTATATATATTTAATAAATATATCCCTCTATATATAAATGATTTCACATGCTTACAAGCCCATAAAATACATCATCCGATATGTGAGTGCACATATCCATATTATCATTACCCATTAAGCAATTCTCTGGTATACATACATACACATATACATATATATACATATTTATATATAATTGAACAATGATGATATATATGTATCTATAGATATATTCTCAATATATGTACATATACACCATGTTAATCAAGTATGAATACATTCGGTATTATGAACAAGATGTCATTCACTCAATAATAATATATTAAGTACATACATACATACATATATATATATATACACTCCTCTATATAAGCATTGCTACTTGTGTGTGTGTATAGGTATATATATACATATATCCAATCACATATATATTCATATCGTACAAAGCCATAATCCATTCGATAATCGAATGATTACGATTAAATGATATATTCACAATATTAACACATGCATATATACACACACATGCACATAAGGAAGAACTCACAAGATCAAACAAGTAAACATCATCTTAGCATGAATTCAACAGTAATCGAGACCCTTACTAATGCAAACACATTACGCTAAGGATGACTTACCAATTCCCCAACACTATGTCTAGAATCAACCATTCTATTGTGAGTATGTGTAAGCTTAGATAGGGTATGTTACTGGTTACCCAACCAAGATATTCTCTTGAGTGATACTACTCCTCCGCTTGGAGGAATTAAACATATACTTGCATCCACTAACATATGCCCAAGGTAGTTAGCTATTCAACAAAATATGCTTTACACCTAATAAATCTCATAGTTAGAATATTAATTCAATAACAATCCATTTCACATATATGCATTTCTTCACATATCATTTAAATGAAATAAAATTTATTCATAATTCTTTCGATAACAAAGTGCAAGCACAATTTATTCACCTACATAATTCACATTACCTTTACTTTTTACCCTACATAGTAATAATAAATAGTAATTACACAATTGGGGTGTAACATACTTCCCCCCTTGTTAATCATCATCCTCGATGATTTAAAACACTTCAACTTCTAAGTAAACTCAAATAAAAGTTTTACTTACCATTCAAAAAATAAGTAAGATTTATAAAACATTCATCCTATGTAGCATCCCTCCTTGCAACCTTGTCCCTCCTAGACCTTGCATCAAGTGTCCTTGTTATCACAGAGGAAAAAATTGTATGCTTCACACATACTTAGTCTCCCAAAGAGCTTTAAGCATGGTGATCAAAGTGCCTCATATGTACATCTCATGTACACTAGTAACTGTATCCTGCATGACACCTATGTCGCAGTGACTGGAAAACACATTCTCATTGACACATAAATTTATCCTTAGTATAATGGAAATAGAAAAGGAATAATGGTGCATTGTGCACTACACCATGGGCCCCATCCTTCCCTTTGGTATTTACACTTTCAGATAACTTAGAACTGAGTCTGCCCATCACCTACTTATCTATTTTATTTGACCAATAAATAATGCTCTTGACCACTTGTCCCTCTTGATCACAACATTTCTCTTGGACATCTGTCAATTCTAATACTACTTCATACTTAAGCTTTATATTGACAAAGTCTCATTGATCTCTTTGATCTATTACTCCTTTTTGATAAACTATCAAGTCTAAGGTTAACCCTATTTCTTAGCCTATTTCATCCTAACTGAGTTTTCAACCTTCCTTTCCATATATTGGATCAACTTCGATGTTAGAAGTTTATAAGTATTCAACAAATCATTCAATATTTGGTTTAACACTTTTGCGTGTTTGGCTACAATAATATATTGCACGTTCTTTTAATTAAACGTCTTGTAGTATGATCATGGTCCACACAACCTTATAATTATTTGATTGTTCACAATTGAGACAACATTCTTAGGAATACTAAGCAACTACCTTACATAATATATTATTTAGGACCAAAATCCCATAAATCAGAATTTCCAACCAACATTGGTTACCTTGGTGAGTCTGTTCACCATAACATTATGTCAGTTCTGCTGACATAGATAGGTCAAACTATCTTGTGTTCTACCACTCCATTTGGAATCTCAAGAGAGTACACATGTCCTACCAATGATGGCATCCTATCTTCATTTTCTGGCACACTAGACATTATCTTTCCATATTTTGTGCAGCCTCTTACTCTCTTTTCCCAGATTATAGTGGTTCCTCATTTGACAAATCACCTTGTCATTCCAATTTCCTAACTCTAACATCAATTTCCTTATTTCATTCCTTAATTCTTCCAAAATTTTGGGTACATAGGTTCTTTTACATCCCATAATAGTCTATTCTTTGACTAAGTGGAAACCTATTTTGTGGACTCATGCCACATTTAATTCCCAACTAATAATGGTTAGACACTTTACAGAGATAAATCTCCTTTATCTTAGGAGATCCACACCTTGGATTTCTTCCATCCTTGGATTATTTCCAAAGATGTAATCTATCTTTCAACTCAATCTATTTTTCCTGATAAGAATTGTTACTAATTTCGAGTATTAATCCTCGTTCAATCATGTTGGTTCCTCGAAGATATCAAATTTAATTGCATACCTAATTACCAAGAGTGAATGTTTTTCATTATTTTAATTGATTCACTTAATCATTTAGGTGATTCACAACCTCATTATACCCTAATCCTAGGATAAAGTCATCAATCAATGACTATTCCAATGTTATAGGTTACTCTAACCCTATATGTTCTAATAAAGACCAAATGTACAACCCAACTAAGTAAGTTATTCCCAACCTATTGGTATCAATGATTAGTCCAATACATATCCCAGCCCAATAGGTAAAACTTAACCTAAGGTTTCTCTCTTTAATCAAATAAACTTCTCATCCCAAATAAGTTATCCTAAACCTAGGGTTTCATTTGAGTATCAAGTATGATCAAATGATCATTCCAGTATAGATATTTGATGTGGTTCACATAATGCCACATCGTATCTTTCATACATTTACTTTTGCAATACTAACACTATCATTCATAGGGTCCCTTAGCATAGTAAGCTACAGTTTCAAGTCGATTCATGACGTGGATATATTTCACAATATGTAGTATTGTACTACCTATGTATAGAAATTACATCATTATCTAAATCCCCATATAAGGTGTCTAGGAGTATAGAGATACTTTCTTTCAAATCATGAGTAATCTAAATGTTACCTTATCTATCCCATAGACAATGATCTTCCCTTTCATGGTCAAGTAATTTTCATATCATTTCCTTAAATAATCAATGATAATAGCAATTTATTTTACAATCAAATATGTATACAAGGTATGGTGTGATAATAGGTCACAAATTTTGACCTTTCCACTATTTTTCTCCAAAAATTCCAATACCTTGTCCTTCTAGTCATGAAAAACATGAATTAATTGACATCATGAATTACAAAGAAGTCAAAAGTTCTTCCAAATCAAAAATATTTTTACGATTTTCATTGGGTGGGGTACTTAATTCGAGTCAATCCACTCTCTTTCTTCCCCCCCTTAGTGTTTTCATGACATTTGTTTATCTCAAAAGTCAGACTCATAGAAAAATTTTCTTTCTTGAATGATTTAACATTCCTTCTTGTTGGCTTTCTATTTCCTTTTTCTTGCCTTAATGGCATACCTTGAATATATTTTTTCCCAAGGTTAGATTCAACACCTATCTCTAATCTCATAGATTCAACATTTTGGATCATTTGTGAAGAGATATATTGAACAAATAGAAAATTTACAAGCTAAGAGGCTCTCTAATATTCCAATTCTCTTTCCAATATCCTTTTTGTGTAGGAATTTCCATACTCACAAAGCATATTTTGTTGATATTCCTTCAACTTAGAGTGTTGTTTCCTTACAACTTCTATTGATTTAACACATAATGTCACATTGTATTCGATTTCCTTTTGGAACCTCTAAACATATGTTGGTTTTTGTTGACAAGTTGGTGAGTTCTAATTATACTCCAACCAATCTATGTACTATGCAAACCTTTTCCAAGCCAAGCCAATTTATTTCTTACATGTTTCTTTCTCACAATCACCTTTCCAAGTGACTTCATCTGAATGCTTTGAATCTTATTCTCTCATAACTTTTAGAGATACCAAGGTTGTTTGGTTCTCTTTTTATCATCTTAAGAAAAAATCCAAATTGACCTCATCAATTTTGGTTGATGGAACCATGCCCACTCTATTAATTACTCCATTTCTAGCCATTCTAGTCTCTTCCCTTATTCTAAGGTACTATCTCCTTCCTTACAAGTTCCTAGCCTTTCTCAGAAATTAGATTCAAGTCAAGAGTTCTCCAATCTCTTGGATAATCTTTTGTTGATTATCTACTTCCTTGAAGTAAAGGTATTGGTTAGTATTGAATGAACTCAAGTATATCATTCATGATTACATCATCCCATAAAATTGGTTACTGTAAGATACATATATACTCCTCTAAGCTTCAGAGCATAAGATATAGATGATCCAGGACCTTCCTTTCAAAACCTTGAATCTGTCACCTATTGAGGAGGAGTAGCATCAATCAAGCACTTTTTTTTCCAACCATAGACTCGTATACGGTCCCCCACACATCTATCAATGATAGATGACCCTACCCTTCGATGAAGAGCTTTATTGAGTAAACTCATACAAAAAACCACATTGAGCTTAGTGTTGTGCCCTACATGACTAGAAATTGTAATGCTACAATTTGCAACTAGCATGCACTACATGGACATGCTGAACTGACAGTGGAGCCAAAGGAAATCACACTACTTTGGCCAAATTGTTCTCACTCAGTATTTCAAGTGAAGGTCATTATTCACTTACACCTCTTAAGCTCATTTTGACTTAAGGCCACTATATTATATGCATAGGTTATCCCTCCAATGGATAATCTATTACCCCAAGATTATCCTACTCCCTTTTTCCCAATTCACTATGGTATCTCTACTAATAAACCTAAGCACAAGTTACCCCTTTCCTTGTATATTCCTATCCCTAGGTTTAACATATGAGCTTATCTTTGCATAAACAAGTTATCTACTTCCAAAGACAATCTAGTACCAAGTATAACTTTATATCCTAGAGTATATCTACATAAGCCTCATCATAATCATAGATTAAATTATAACCGAATCTACTTAGTAAAATATCACATAATAAGTGATACTTATCAAGAGTATAACCTTATCAATGATTGACCTCAATTGAAGAATCGTCATAACAATAGATGATTCCATTCAAGACTATAATCTCCTTAACTAAAAGGGTTAAGCTATGAATCTACTCTTGTCAATATGATAAATTTGTATTTAAGAGTGCAATGCCACTAATCAAGCAACAACTCTTACTCACTAGGTTTCAATATACCAAGCTCAACCTAGGAGTAACCTACTAGCTATCTATTATAATCAAATAACTTAGCTACAAGTAACCCTTAAGCTACCCATGTTTAATCATATGTAGTATGTTAATACTTATGACAAACAAAAACCTCTTATTATGGAGTAATTACAAGCACTTCACAAAACAATATAAACAACTTCTAATTCCTTTTCAAAGCAATATTATTTCCCCTAAATGAAAGTATTCACAATAGAAAATTTAAGCAATCATGAAACAATCTTTCAAAAGCTAATACAAATAATGGAAGATTATCCTCATGCTTGTATTCTCTTATCCAATCAATTGACTATAATTTATCTTCCCCGAACAAATAGCTTAGCTTTGATCTCTCAGACAATGCCACAATAAACTCCTATCTCACAAGTTGATAATATACTTCACTCAATATGCTATATAACCCTCACAAATACTCAAAGCTCTCTCTCTAAATATAGTAGAATAATGCAGATAAGAAATATAGAGCAAAACTGTATGGAATACTGAGCACAATCCATCCCAAATGAGAGTTCAACTCCACTATTTATACATCAAAAAAGATAATTCTCATCCTATAGAATAGGTGAAGCCACAATAGTGGTTTACAATTCAAGTGAGGAAGGAAAACTCGCAAAAAATGACCCCAAAGCAAAATAAGTGATTTTGGGGGTTTATACGAACCTACTGGTTCGAGCGAACCCCTTTGAATTTTGGCTGCAAAAAAAAAACCAAATGCATAGCAAAGGGGTTTGGCCAAACCCCCTTGAAGGGTTTCAATTGAACCATGGTTCAAGCAAACCCCTTTGGGTTCAGTCGAACTCCCTTGCCCCTCATCCCCCTCCCGAGACACAAAAAAAGTCTAATTTTTTACACTTCAGAGCTTGGGTTGAGGATGAAAATGGAGGAGTCCTTAGAAACCCATCTAGAATCATGTGGTCCTCAGAACAAGCTATCCAACGAATATAATTTTAATATCTTTTGATTTTATTATGTATTTTCTTTTTTAGTTTTATTAAACATTGGTTCTTCACCGAAAATGAAGGTCTCTATTCTGCACATGTGGAAAAATATCAAATTATCAAAAAAATTTGAAAAATATGAGTGCACCAATATTGAAGTCCTTGATCCAACAAAAATAAATAAATGGAATTTTGATATATACAAAAAGTTATGCATTATACAATTGCACTATGTCTGAGTTGTTATTGGTTTAACTTCAAAACTTGATTAAAGAAAAAATATTCAATAAAAAACTATCTAACCAAGTGGAAGCATGAGATATTGGAGTTACAAATCTAAATTGAAAGAATTAGAATTTTATCCTTCATGGAAAAAAAATTATGTGTTATATGGTGTGCATCACTTTTTGAAAATGCTATTTTATGGAAAAAACCAGTTTTCGTGGGAGATGGAAAAAGAAATGCAATCTGATTCCAAAAAAAATGATTTTTTTTTTTTGAATTTATAGAAAAAATGTAACGAGACTCTAGTTTGCATCATCTTCAAATTCCTCACGGTTTAGCTGCTATAGGTGCCCGAATGTGACGATTTCGTTAAAAATAATAATTTCAGTGTCCAGTTTGGCCAAAAATTGTAAACTATTGTGGGATCACCCGATGGATAAATAAGGATAAAACATAAATTTACACAAACACCCTTCTTTAATTATAGCATAGTTGGGGATAAGGCATTGATTCCCAACAACAAGGCCTAATAATATAATGCAACTTCATAAAGAAGAGGAAAAAACCTTGTGGAAAAATTGCCCCTCAAATGAGGGTAAATGAAGAGGACTAGAAGGCCCCCCAAGGAAGATGTTGTTGATGAAGTGGAAAAAATGAAAAGAAGAACTCCTAGATGAATCAAATTTCTCTTAGTAAAAGGTTTAGTGAAAATGTCAACAACCTACTAAAAATTAGGAAAATACCAAGTCAATGATCTGACCATGAATGATTTTCCAAATGAAATGTACATATGAGTCTCAATGTGTTTTATTCATTAGCGCTGGATTGGATTATTGTATATTTGTTTAGTAATTTTATTGTCACAATAAATGATCATAGGTTTTCTAAAGGAAATACCAAACTTGGTGAGAATAAACTAAAGCCAAATAACCTATGTGGTTGTGTTAATATCGCTTCAATACTCGACCTCTATGTAGGATACATAAATGATTTTCTATTTTTGCTAGACCAATTGATAGGACCAGATCCAAGTGAGAAACTATAATTGGAAGTGAATTTATGAGTTTGAGAATCACCAACCCAATCTGAATATATATAGCTAACAAAATCAACCTCTATGCCAACTCTATTGTAGATCTCAAATCTGATGGTACCCTAAAGATAGTGAAGGATCCTCCTAGCTACCATCTAATGCACCTCATGAGGCTCTTACATAAATCTCAAAACCATGCTAACAACATATAAAATTTAAGGCTTGGTGTGAGTTAAATAAATGAAGCTACCAACAAGTTGGTGATACAAGGTACCAGATCAAAAAATGGTGTAGTACTATTAGCCTCAAGGTTGACCCCAAGTAGAAAGGGAGTAAGCGATGGATTGCAGTCATCCATGTGAAATCGAGCAAAAATATCAATAGTGTATGTGGATTGAACAAGAGTGATCATTGTATTGGATTATAAAATCTCAATACCAAGGAAGTAATATAGTAAACACAAGTTAGTCATGTCAAACCTATTATGGAGCTTTGAATTTATTATTGCAATAGTAGATGAACTTTCAATGATTAGTAGATCAATAACATAATATATGAATATCAATTATGAATAATCATAACACAAAAAGTACATGCTAGGATCTAAATAACATTGAGTAAAACCAAAATCTATAAGGAAGGAATTCATATTGGCATACCAAGCCCTCTAGTCTTGTTTGAGACCATAAATAAATTTCCTTAGTCTACACACTAATGATGAATCCCTAACAAACCATGGTGGTTGCTCCATGTAGATATATTCCTCAAGGTCTTCATGAATAAAATCACTCTTCATATCCATCTAATTCACATCCTAGTCTTCACGAATAAAATCACTCTTCACATCCATCTAATGCACATCCTAACCAAATATGATGTAAACAACAAGTGTAAGTTGAATAAAAGTTATCTTTCCTATGGATGCAAAGGTCTCAATGTAGTCAATGCTAGCAACTTGTGAAAAAATCTTGACAACCAATCATGCATGTTATACTTATCAATCGACCCATCTACTACAAACTTGGTACAATATACCCACTTACATCAAACCATCTTCCTTCACTTAGGAAGTGAATTCAAATCCCAAGTGTGACTTCTAAGTAAGGATTCATATTGCTCTTGCATATTCCAATCCCACTCAGGTATGCATGACACCTCTTGAAATTTATGTGGATTGCAAGAAGAAGCTAAGAAATCATGTGCTCCATTGTGATAATATTACTATGTAAATCTACCATATATTAGATTCCCTAACAAGTACCTACACTATCAAGTATCTATCTAACCTAAAGAGGGTGAAAATTTGGTGAATCAAGTGCTAAAATATCATTGTCCAAAGCATGTGGTGATGTAGAATAATATGGCTACCCGTCAATATCCTTAAAATTTTAAGGGGATGAAGTATTTATCTTAGGAACCTACTATAAATGATTATATTCATTAGAAGAATCATCAAAACCAAGTGAGTCCTTAATAAAAGGATAAATTTTAAGTGTAGAGTCGATAGGAACCTCATAAAACTTAACACCTCTCAATGAAAAAATCATGTCTAGTTAGGCAGAGAAGACAATATCCTTATACATAATCTAGATAAACTAAAAAGATGTGAGGTTTGCATTGATGATCTATAGCCTTATGATGTCGTTGAGGTATGTGTGCCATAGTTGAAGATTCAAAGACCCTGAAGTGCTTAATCAATGGTTTTCTTCCTACCCAATATTCAAATGGAGTGATACCATTTAAGTCTTTATGAGGAAATTTTTTTGTACATGTAACAAGAACAATTGAGTGCTTCTACCTAGTACTATAATGTAAGACCCTTAAAGTGTATCATACATTTATCCACATATTTTAAGAATTAGTTCTTATGTTTTACAACACCATTATACTAGAGAGCATAAGAAACTGTTATTTGCATATCTATCCCCTCTGCTATGAAAATCTATTCAAAATTAGCATTGAAATATTCCCCCCATTATTAGTTCTAATAATTTTGATGATATTACCTATTTTTTCAGCCAATGCCTTGAAATATTGAAAATTCTCAAAGAATTCTAATTTATATCTAAGAAATTAGACCCATATATATAGAAAATAATCTATGAAGGTGAGAACATATCTTTCCTTAATAAAGGATGAATGGGAAAGTCTTCATATACATCACTCTGGAGTAGCTTGAAATATTGTGTTTTGCTCCAAGATTTTCCTTTGTCCATTTCTTCTTCAAAATTAATACTAATGGTACAAAATTCACAAAGACCATTATAGAATGTGACTCTTGGAAATCCTATGACCGTGTCTCGGTGAATTAGTTTCTGAAGATAATAGTAGTTAAGTTGACCAAACCATTCATGCTATAACTTTCTAATCTCATTTGAATGAGTAAGCTAGGCTATGAGAGAAATAAATTAGATGCAAAATGTGAGGTATATAACCTAGAATGAAGATTTTACCTTCCCATAGCTACTAAATAATTAAACTAATCAACTCACTAATATCAACTATGTTTGGAGCAAAAATGACTCTAATACCATTCCCAATGTGAGTAATCTGATACATTGATAGGAATTAGCTAAAAGTGAACCTGTACATTCTAAAGAAAACTTGTGAATGTTCCTCCTCCAACTTCAAAAGACCCTCTCACTATAATGAAAGGTCGAGTATCATCACCCAAGGTGATAGTAGACTTGCTAGAAGGCTTTAGGGAAGATAAATAAATATGTGATGAATCCATGTGGTGTGAAGCACAAAAGTTAATAATCCAAGATGGAGATGATGTGAAAATTTCAAAAATTGAGCCTTTCCCTTAGATTTATCTATATCCTTTGTATTAGTTGATTCTTGGTTTGATGAGGATGGTTTGATGGATTCAATGTCCCCTATATTATTCTTATTAAGAAGATGAGAAAGGTGGTTAATCTATTTCTTTGTAAACTTGTGCTCATTATGTCTAATCTTGTTATAGTAGGGTCACTTCACTCTTTCTTTCTTAGTCTCCTATACTTTTTTGTGATTTATTTTTCCCTTGGTTTGAAGCATGTTGTTTCATTTCCTAGTAATAAGGTATTGATATTTTATAGACTTCAATATCCCCATATGAATTAACTTATCTTTCTCCCTAGTTGGGTTGGAAATAAAGTCATCTAAAGAGTGAATTTTCCAAGTGACACCCATAAACTCTTGGTGGAGTAGATGGTTGAAACAAACATTGAGTAATTAAGACCTAGCTTGGAGAGACTAGAGATAACTAACTAATTATTATTTTTCTCTATTTCCCAATCTTTAAGTTGCAACCTTAGTGATTTTAATCTAGCGAATAAGTATTCGAAGGTGTCAAATGAATTGAGGATCAAACTGAGAAGCTCAAATTTTCTTCAACTCATGTCTTCTCATTTTATCTTTCTTATCAAATAGTTTTTCTAAAGATATCCAAACTTCATTAGGTGTATTTAAAGCTTCAACATGAAAGAAAAGTTTAAGAGACACAATTAGACACAAGAATAAAAATTTTGATCACACTTATTGGACCACTTGAATTTAGCACTCTCATTATAATGTTATTTTTTAGTCCCCATTATCACTCTATATAACCCCTTGTTATTAGTATAAGTTGAATATTAGTTTTCCATTGATAGTAATTAAATAGATTTAAAGGAGTAATAGGTAGATTTGTATCCATGATTTTTAAGTTGATTAGTTACAAAAAAAAAATAAAAGTGGTGAATTTGAAAAATAGAAGGAAGTGCACACAACACAAGAACACCCCCCTAGATTTAGTAGTAGAGATCACCCCCCCAATTTTGGCCCACTTGATAATTTTAGTGTATAGGCAAGTCCAATTGGAACGAAAATTGACACTTTATAACTATAATAAAAAAATATTTCTAATGGATTGGGCATAAAAATCTAATCACTTTTAAAAAATGGAATTCAATTCCAAGTTTCCAATCAAAAGTTACATCAATTTAAAAAATTTCTTGACTTGCCTAATGTTGCAAAAGAATTCTAAAAAATGCCTTTGAAAAAATTTCTCTTACAAATTTGAGGAATAGAAAATTTGAGAAGATGGAGGATAAATTTAAGGCCCCTTTGGTTTGCTACAGCCATTCCATATAAATATAAATAATATTAAACTATTTAAAATATACAACTAAGGATATGTATATACTCATTATATTTAAGATATTGTAATATATGTACAAATATGATAAAATAAAAGAAATTATTTGGATGATGGATGTGTAGGGTTGAAACCCTAGATAGGTAGGCCCAAAAATGAGGGCTCGACCCCAAGGGATTGTGAACCCTATATGGAAAAACCTATAAGGTGTCCACAAACCCCAAAGTGGGTTGGTAGCCATTATAGGCCATAACTTACAAGGAGTGTGTGGCCCCTAAATGGGGGCCAACAACCCCATAAGGGTTGAAGCCCCAATAGATATCAAGAACTTTCAATGTAAATGCAATTGAATAAATAGAAATTATTTACCATGCAATATTTAAACTATTCTCTTTATTTCGTTGTCAGTGGCTTATATGGATGATATATAGATATGTATATGTATATGTATATGTATATGTGTATGTATATGTATATGTATATGTATATGTGTATGTATAAGTATATATATATGTATATGCATACATACATGTATGCATATACATATACATACACATATACATATACATATACTTATACATACACATATACATATACATATACATATACATACACATATACATAAATATATTACATACATACATATACATATACATATACGTATATACAAATACACACACACACACATATATATACTGAAAAATGATATGAATGATATCATGCAATCAAATCAGGTATACTAACATCATTTCCTCTCAAATCCATCCTCTTTTCGCTTAATTAATTGGATTAGCCTATCAAGTTAGGTTAATTCACCCCCTTTCGTGCTAACATTTCATCTCATTAAATAAAATAAATCAAACTATTTAATTTAATTCCCTAAGTCTTCATATTTAATTAAATAACCCCAAGTTATTTAATTAAATGTCATTTCACCATTCCCCATTCATTAAATCATTTAATTTAATGAATATCACTTTTAATTCTTATAGTTCCCCTAATTGTATGATTAAACATTGTTTAATTAGAAATTATCTAATTAACCCAATTCCTCCCACTTGCAAAGGAATACTTTTCACAATTTAATTTACTTTTAATTAACTAAATAACCTTTTTTCTCACAAATGAGAATATTCCAAAGAATATTCTCTCTCCTATCATTTGAAAAAGGGAATATTCTCACTTGGCTTCTTGAGCAAGCTAAACTTGAAACCTCTTGAGAAAGTTAACTTTTGACCTCTTAAACAAGTCTAAAGTGTGTTTGTTTGGAATGAATGAGAACCCTTGATTAAATCTCATATTGCATTCTCACCTGTTGATGAGAATCCATGATCCATGCCTCCCATTTCCTCCATCCTTGACCATTGATTAAGCTTTTTCAATCTCAATCCTCCATTTCTCATTTTCTTTTCTATAAATAAAACACTATTTGGAGACAAATGGATCCATCTTTCAATTTGAAAACTTATGTTGTTGGAATCACTCACACTCACACTCATCTTTGCTCACATTTAGCATATTTTAGTTCATTTTTAGTTGCATATTAGCTTTAAGCTTCCATTAATGGCTTCCATGCATCCATTTAGCATGTTTATAGATTAGGGTTTAAATCTTTTAGCTTGGAATCCACTTGGATTAGTTCAGCTTTTGCATATTTAGATTATTTTTAGCATAAAATCATGTTAATTTAGCTTGCATCATGTTCAATTTAGCATAAATCATGTTTTCATCCACATACCACAACGGTTTCATCAATTCTCTTCAGTAGAATTGATTGGAACAAGCTCATTGATCATGGGATTGGGAAAGGGTCATTGTTCCACATCAACACAACACTAATTCCAAAACGGGATAAGTTTTAAATGGGTTAAAGTAGACATTTAAATGCTTTCACAATTCATAATGTTTAGTTTAACTTTCATTTGAATGATCTTGTTTAAGATTGAGTATTAGTGGCTATGTTATGCTTTGATTATTCATGAATCAAGCGTAATCGACCCATACTAGTATCCTCAGTTGACATTCTGGTGCTAGAAGGAGGGAAGACCATCAATTTAATCAATTTCTATCTCGAATTCTGTTCGTTTTGACTTTTGCAGGAACAAGCGACACCCAAATTAATTTCAGTGATGCCTTTGTAGGGTGTCGCCATATAATGATGCTATCATAATTTCAAACAACGACGCCTATTAAATGAACCAATGCTGATTAAATAAATGATGATGCTAATACTTTATTGAGGTATCGAAGATTTACAAATGACGACGTCCGACCAAATAGCAATGCTATTATGCTCTCTAGTTTTTTTGTAGAGCGACACCCTTATTCACTAGAGGGATGCCTTTACTCACCATAGCGATGTTACCATGTACAAATATGCCTAACTTTGTTAAGAAGTTTAATGATCATTTTTCAACATATATTTTAATTTTTTGATTTTTCAGGGTACTAACATGTCTCGAACATTGTTCTAGTTTTTAGATTAATGTGGTTTTGTAGGTTGGATGACACGAAGTTAAAGTGAAGCATTTTATTATCAATATTTTATGATTGTAACAAGCATTTGATGCTTTGGGGAAATTATAATCCAATTTGTTATGCTCTTAACTTTATGTTCTAGGACCTCACTAAATTTCATTTGGGTTTAAAACAAACGCTCAAACGAGACTAAAATTGAACCCTCATCTCATCACTTTCTTATGGGTTTAAAATTAAGCAAGGCAACTTAATATTTCTTTTGATGAATAAAATGAATTCATCTTAGATTTATTTGGTAAAATGAATCAGTGTGTGCTTTGTTGTGACACACTTGTAGTGCGTATCCAATCCCCTTGTGCTTCATGTGATCTTGGTGAAGAGAAACACTCCATGTGTACTTCGCTATTTGTGTACACTTATGGTATGTATCCAATCCCCTTGTGGTTCATGTGATCTTGGGTGAAGAGAAATACTTAAGTACACTTATTCTTTGTGTCACCCTTAAGAGAGGACTTACTATGAGACACCCCACAATGGGAAACTCATAGGCAAGTACTTGCAAGCACATTTACCAATGGGCTATATTAAAGGTTGGGATATCATGAGAAAGTACCTTCTATCCTAGACTGTATAATGTACTACACCTAGAACCATGCCTTAAAAGGAATAGGAACAATAGTAAGAGCCTTAAGTGGCAAAGCGGGCATGCATATGACTAGGTGTTCTCGGTTTGTTACTAAGAGCCAAACTGTTTAGTTGCCAAAAATCCTTAATACTTGTTGGTGCAAGAAAGGTCATTCTAAAGCCACCCCACATTTGTACTATTCATTATTGAAATAGAAAAATCCTTAGGATCTTAGGATCTTTAGGATTTTGAGATTTGGTGGTTCCGAGAAGTGTGTGCCGTGGAGGGGAGCCAGTGTCGCCAAATCTCCAACTGTTTGCAATGTCTTAGTGTTTGGGAAAATACAAGTGGGGACTCAACTAGTATGGCCATTTCAATCTAGGATTGTAAATGATTGTGAGTCAGTTTAATACATTGCTTGGTTCCAAAACATTACAAAATAAACACTCACTATCTTGCTCAAAATTTCAAACACCTTGGATTAAATATGGATACCTCTTGAATTAGCCTTGATATTACTACTTGTCTTGAGGATTTCTATCCTTAGAGATTTCTAAATATCTTGAATTATATCTCAATCCATATTTTCCAAAGATAAAATAGGCAATTATGGCTTCAACCTCATGATTCTCACAAAATGGACATTGTGAAAGTTATGATGTTCTTGACATAAAAGTTTGGTTTCTAAACTTAATCAAGGCAAGTGTTTGTGGTAAAATAAATTCACTTAAGCATGATTAATTGACACAATTGAACCCCACATGACTATTTGAAGACCGATTTCTCCCGTTGGACAACTTGATCTTGAAGGTGCTATCATTTAGCCAAACTTTGAACTTATTAATGGGGAACAAACCAATATCATTAGTAGTTTGAGAAGCTTCACTTTTTTAACAAAAGAAACACCTACCTAGTGGATAAATGCAACAAACATCTTAGACGAAGAAGAGGAACAAGTTGATATTGAGGCTAGACAACCCATATTACCACCACCCACGTGTCAATAAATATCTTCCTTTCTTCTGTGAACTTGAACTCTTCTAAATGATCTCATAGAAAGTTAGGATCCCCAATAGAAGGTCTATTGGTTGTCACTTTAAACTTAGGAATCTTAGTTCAAAAGCAATCAAAAATTGTATTTGAACACTCTACCTCAACAAAAACAATTTGTTAGTAAACTTTTATGAATGTGCATTAAGGAAACATCCACACATGTACATGTTATTTATGAGTCAAAACCTAAGTCTTCATGATAATCAACCTATCTAAAACTTTGGTCCTTTTCATGGTCTTGAACTCCTCTAAATGATCTATCACACAATCAAAATTTGTAAGGGAAGATCTACATGTTGCCATTACAGACATAGGTATCATAATTCCAAGTTTGGTAGGAAGTGGGCCTTAATACTTTATCTCAATCATAACCTCTTGTTAAGAAACTATTGTGCTCAAGATAGGAGGAACGAATCAAATTTACATATGCACATCTATCCTCTCGTTTAGGCCAACATTAGTATTTTAGGATTTGAACACTTTAGAGGTCTAGCATCATTCTCACTACCTTGGTCTTGGAAAAAAAAGCTTCATTCAAAGTCAACATTGGGTAAAAAACTTCACTCACCCCTCCATCAAATCTCATCCTTCACTTCATCAAACTTTGCAAACTTATGAATACACCAACATTTTTTTGACTTGGACATCAATTAATCCAAAACCCTAACTTAGTTATTTTGTATGTGAAATGTATCCTTTTCCATGCATTTAGTTAAGTTACTTATCATATTTTAACTTATCTATCTTGAAGGTCACAAGTTTACCCTAAATATTTACAAGTTCATTGACATCCTTTATCCCAACATCAAAACATCAAACTTGAGTCAAAAGTGTTGTCCCAAAACATTTACAAAGGTAACTCTCCACATCACCCATGTTTTCATCCCCCACTATCATCATTGCTCCAAAAAGACTTAGAGCGTCCCTTTTACCTAGATTTGATTCAACTAGAGAGTTCAAACATTACAAATATCAACACAAATCTCCCAAAGGTGACACAAAATTTATGGTTAAAATGAGATAACAACACAAGAGAATTGTGGAGAAAACCAAAGTCACATTTACCTCAAGTGATCCGAATACTTTAGAATTTGATCTGAGAAGTCAAGTTACCCCATCACAACAACCATCATCTCTGTTAGGACCATATGAGATAGATGACATCATGAAAAATCCCTTTGAACTTACTAGGGAGGAAATCATGGAACATCAAGCCTTTGAAAATGTAGCTCCTATTTCCCCATCATTTTTACACAAAATTTGACACACGGCTTCACAACTCCATTACTAGGGCTAAATCAAACATCTACTCCTAGTCTTGCAACTAACATTTCCAAGGACTTTGGTCTAACTCTTCCATTTGAGAGCAACACACTTATGGGTACCCTTGATGCCAATCCTCCATCCCAAACAACCATGTGGACACCTACCTTTGGTGCTCCTCCCATTTTCAAAGATCCCAAACAACCATATAAACCCTTGAACTTCATTATTCCACCATGACCTCCACATATCGCAAACAGCCCTCTTCATCCATACCCATGAGTACCACAAGTGGGCCCACCATCACACAAAGTAGTATAGACCAAATATCTCAAAACAACACACAAGGACATGTCAATACCATATCATAGAGGCAAGCCTTAATGCGGATAGGGATATATTTTACCAAACCTCCCATTGGTTCATCTGTACCATTGGTTTCAGAAAACACATCCATGCCATCTATCACCAACCCATCTCAAAAAAATCCCTTAGTTACAAATCCCACCAACCTAGGTAATACCTTGTTTATATCTCTAGCACAAGGAAATCCTCAAGACATGGGACAAGGGAACCTTTTCAATCAATGGATTCAAGGTCCTAGTGTGTCATTTCCATCACAAAATCTAATGGCATCATTTTCATCTTTTCCCACGGTCCCCTTTACCATGCAAAATCAAACGGGACCTCAAAATTACATTCCTCCACCCCAATCCACTGTCTTACAAGGAATTTTGAACCAAGGGTAACCCAAACCTATCATCACTAATCTAATACCCACGCAGAAGATCAACACTCACAATCTATCTCAGATATCCCAACAACCACCCGATCCTACATTGCAAGCACATGCCCTAACTTTACCGCAAGCACAACAAGATTATCAGAAAGCCATACAAAAACAACAACAAGAAGTAGCCTTAGCAATAGAACAATAGAAGCAAAAACAAAAAGAAACACAAGAATAACAACAACAATAGAAAGTAGCACAACAACAATAACAACAATAAGCAACCTTAGCAACACAACAAGTATCCTTAGCCCAACAACAACATCAAGCTCATCAAGTAACTTTAGCATCAAAACAACAACACCATGCCCAACAACAAGCCCTTGTGGTGCAACAATAACAATAGGCCCAATAGCAAGCCCTCATGGTGCAACAATAACAACAGGCACAACAACAAGCCCTAGTGGCACAACAACAACAACAAGCCTTACTAGCTCAACAATATGCCCAACATCAACAACAACAATAACAACCAAGTTCCTACTAAAATCCTCAACAGAACATTGTCAATACAAATGTGTTAGGAACATATACATCGATACCCCAATCACCGTCATAGAATCTCATACCACCATACACCCCATACAACACCTTATCATATCAAAACATATTCATCATCCCACCATATATTCCTCCACCAAACCCACAAGATGGTCTAGCATCGTAGTTTAAGGAATTATCAAAAGAAATGTAGAACCTTTGGATGGGAAAGACAAAGAAGCCCCAAACATAGAATCTATGTCCTTATCCATTTGACTGAAACATAGCAATGGTACCATTCCCTCCTGATTTTGAAATCCAAAAATTCAATAAATACAAAGGGAGAGGAAGTCTTGTGGACCATGTCAAAGAATTTAACGTCATGCATATGGAGATGGCCTACAATGATTCTTATTTAATGTGGATCTTCCCTCGAATTTTAACAAGTCCTACCATAGATTGGTTTTCTCATCTACCTCTTGACATCAAATTTTTTTAGGAAATTACCAATAAATTCATCGATCACTTCTCCTTCAACCTTTATATGGACAAAAGTATAGAAGAACTATACACTCTCAGGAAAAATAAAGGAGAAACTTTCGCTAATTTCTTACAACAATGGAGACAAAGATCTGGTACGAGCAAATGGCCTCTTCCCAATAAAAAAAAGTGGGAATCATCATAGAAAATCTAGATCTAGAACTATCATTGCACTTGAAAATGCAATGCATCACATCTTATGACGAGCTTGTCCCTAGAGCCCTTAACATCGAGAGAGCTCTAATCTCACAAGCAAATACTCAAGCTTACAAAGATCATTGTTGGTCAACTAGTTCAAATGATAAACCTCGTGTCTGGGCTATGAACAAGAACGTAACAAATGATGGTGTCATAGATGCTAAGGTGGTCCTAAGTGCCCCTAGGCCAAACAACAATCATGTTGCTAACATCCAACTAACTATGCAACAAACAACACCTCCTCAGAATAATCAAATCAGCAACACCGACATGCAACAAAGGTGAACCACTAACAAGAACTATCCTAAATGCAAATACACAAAGTTATCGAAACCCATAGAAACCATCATGAAGTAGTTCGTAGAGTCAAATTTGATAACACTTCCTAACTTTGAAAACTATCAAGAACCACAAGAGAAACCATCCTAGTACAAAGAGAAAGACATTTGTGACTTTCACAAGATTAAAAGACACAAAACAACAAAATATATGAGGCTCAAAAACATTATCCAAGACCTCATAGAGAATGATTCCATATCTGTTGAGGTACCGACCGTGAATCAAGATCTTAAGATATACAAGAACCCTATGTCAGATCATAGAAAAGGGAATAACAATGAAAAAGCTAAGGATTACACAAACATGTAGCATACCTATTCCAATGTAGTTGCTTCTTATGATATCATCATTACTGTTGTCACCATCAAAGGGCCTAGTACAAAGTGTGGAGTCACCACACAATGTGGAAAAATTACCATCCAAGGAGTCCCATCTCAATCTAAGGAACAACCTACTTTTCCAACATCCAATCCTATCAAGTACAATCTCCTAGATTAGCTTAAGAAGACCCTGGCACAAATATCAATCTTAGAACTATTGAGGCTATCCCCCGCACATAGGGAGATCTTGGAGAAAACTTTTTCCAAATCATCCAATCCCGAGGATATTGACATAGATCAGTTTCAAGCTATGGTAGGCCATATCGTTAATCACCTTCTCACCTTCTCCAAGCAAGACCTACCATTGCAACCATCTCATAACTGTGCTTTACGCCTTGAGGTTATCATTCATAAGAACAAGGTCAAAAGAGTCTTAGTAGATGGAGGTGTTGGATTGAACATTTTCACCCTTTAGTTGATAAAAAAATTGGGCTATTCAAAAGATACTGTTGAAAAGGAAAAAAATACCACCATCAGGGCATATGACGACCAAGAAAAGATATCACAAGGCATCATCACATTACCCATCCAAGTGGGTAACCTGATTGCAGAGACTACATGCCAAGTGTTAGACCTTGATCTTCCTTGTAACATCTTGCTTGGTTTATCATGGATCCATGCCCTAAATGTTGTAGCCTCAACTTATCATCAATGTGTGAAGTTTCCTTTCAAGGATAGAGAGATTACCATCCATGGAGATCCTGATCCTTTTTACTACTGCAAAAATATTGAGGTCAAGCTCTATAAGATTCCCCAAGTACCCAAGAATGATGAAGGGCGTACACCTTCTATCTCATTTGTTGACCCATCATCCCTTGCATCTACCTCTAAAACAAAAGAACTCATTGTGCAAAACATACTTGATATCAAATCAATGATCCAAGATGATGGTTGTGTTAACTATAAGCTAACATAGAACACATTTGTCTTAGGAGAACTACCTATTTCTCCTCAATATCATGGGAAACCCACATCTAGCAGTAAAGAGCCTGAAACTATCAAGATGGCAGCTACTACCTTCACCAAGTGGGCGATTTGAATCAAGAAGATGCCAATGAGGACAATATCTCTAAACTCCTCTATTAAGATGAATGACCTATTCTTGCTCTTCCCATGGAGTATGATAAAAAACGATTGTAGCTAATGAAAGGATGGGGATATAACAAGAACAAGAAGTTAGGAAAAAATGATAATGGTTTACTAGAACCCATCGTTCCTAAGAAACGACTAAAGAATCTTGGCCTAGGTTGTACTACTAGCAAGGTCACCCTTATCAGCAAAGGTACTTCCACTAAATGAACTGAGGCTTCCTCTTGGTTACCTACATCACGTGATATGACCTTAGATGATTTCCCCCTTGATGTTGCTGACCCATTTGAGAATAACTCCCTCTTCATGGTATCCATAACATCCTTCACTCCAAGTGATCAACTAACTGAAATATGCCTAGTATACCCCCAACTCATTGACATGGACCAACAAGGACCACCAATTTTGGATTTATTCAAAAATGATGAAGCGATCTCAAAATTCATGGGACTCCATGACAACTTACCATGGGAAAATCACAAAGCATGTTTTGACATAGAGCTCGACACAATATCATATTATGGGGAGACGATTGAATCCTTCAATCATAAAATTGATGAAATGCAACTAACATGTAGATCCTTGAGTTAAAACCACACTATGACACTCTTTGATCCTAAAATAGTAAAAACAAAGGATGCATTTGAAGGTGAAAACTTCTCAAAGGCACCCCAGGATGAGGGATTCAATCTACCCCTTAGTGCAATACATCTAGAAAAGTCAATAGTGCTAGTAGAAAAGGCTACTCCAGTCAATGTAGGAACAAAAGAAGTGCCTAAGATTACCTTCTATGTTGAGTCTTTGTTATATGAAGAATGAAAGAACCTAACAACATTCCTGAAAGAGCATAAAGATAACTTTGCATGGTTATAAATTGATATGCCAGGGATTGATCCTGAAGCCAAGCCAATCAAACAAAAATTATGAAAGATACATCCTTAGATAGCACTTCTAGTGAAACTAGAGTTACAAAAGCTTCTTGACATCAGATACATCTGACCGATAGATTATCCTGAGTGGGTTTCAAACTTGGTACCGGTCGCAAAACCCACTAGGGGCATCTAAATCTACACTAATTTCATGGACTTAAAAAAAGCATGCCCAAAGGATGATTTTCCTCTCCCTAACATCAACCTTATTGTGGACTTAATGATAGGGCATGAAATTCTATCACTCATGGATGGTTTTCAAACTACAATCAGATCATGATCGCCAAGGAGGATCAACAAAAAACTACATTCACTTGTCTATGGGGAACATATTAGTGGAATGTAATGTCATTCAAGTTAAAGAATGCAGGAGCAACCTATCAAAGAGAAATGACCCTCATCTTTCATGACATGATCCAAAAAATAGTTGAAGATTATGTGGACGATATTTTGGAGAAATCAAAGAAAAGAAGTGAGTAGATAGGAGTCTTAGGACCCATTTTTGATAGACTTGAAGAGTATCAAGTATGATTAAATCTGAAAAAGTGTGTCTTCGAGGTTACACCAGGGAAACTTCTTGGCTTTATCGTCTCGCAAAGAGGGATAAAAATTGATCCAGCAAAGGTAAAATCTATCCTCGACATGGAACCACCGCAAACATTGAAGCAGATGAGAGGATTACAAGGAAGATTGCAGTCCATTAGAAGGTTCATAGCACAACTATTAGATAAAATCCACCCCCTTTTGCATCTTCTCCATAAAGGAATAATTTACAAGTGGGATGAGAAGTGTGATAAATATTTCCAAAAAATCAAAGACTATCTAGTAACACCTCCAGTACTCATGCCACCAATACCAAAAAAACCACTGATTCTGTATATCTTAGCAACATTAGTAGCACTATGAGCTCTTTTGGCACAACATGATGAAAATAGAAAGGAAAGCGCTATCTACTACATCAGTAGGACCTTGGTTGGCTATGAAATGAACTATTCACCCATTGAGAAAGCATGCCTAGCAATAGTTTTGTCTTCACAAAAGTTCAGACATTACATGTCCCATCAAATAAAGCTCATTGTAAAGATCAACCCACTCAAATACCTATTATCTAAAGTGAATCTCACTAGGAGAATGGCCAAATGGGTAATGATCATAATTGAATTTGACATGGAGTACGTGGAGCACAAGGAAATGAAAGGAAAAGTGATCATAGACCAACTAGCAAAAGCACCTATCTATGCAGAGAACCCTTTAATATCTGAGTTCCCTAATGAATCAGTGTTCCTTATAAATCTCACAACTCAGTGGAAGGTGTATTTTGATGGATCATTCACACAACATGGATCAGGAGCAGGTATTCTATTCATCACCCCTTAAGGTGATTACATTCCAAAGTCATATCGGCTATCGTTCCCTTCTATTAACAACATTGTTGAGTATGAAGCCCTAATGACAGGTCTTAAGATAGGAGTTCAATGGTAGATACAAGAGATGAAAGTCTATCGAGACTCACAACTGGTTATCAACCAAGTCAATGATGACTATCAAATTAAGGATGATAAGCTCACTCCTTACAAGAAGATGGTGGAGAATCTCAAGGACATTTTCATTAACATAACTTTTGAACAAATTCCTCACATGAACAACAGAGTAGCAGATGCAATGGCAACAATTGGATCATTATTAGACATGTCGAACAGGGTGAAATCACAATACTCTGTCTCACTTTTTGCCCAAGGTGGACATTTACATCAATATTTTTATCTGAATTGTCATCTTTTGAGACCTATAGCAACTAAACCGTTAAGAATTTGAAGATAATGTGAACTAGTGATTTGTGGAAATTTGTGTGTATATTATAAATATATTTTTTTATTAATTTTTTTGAAATAAATCATGAATCTTTCAACATCTCCTTTAATAAATACTTTTAAACAAAAAACAACATTTTTAGAAAGTAACATTTGTGTCGTACAACATAAATTTTTTTTTCTATAAAGGATTAAATTTTATTTTTGGAATATAGATTCTCAACATCAATATCTAGGGAAGGATATTTTTCATAATTTTTTGTTGAATATTTTTTTAAAAAATTAATTTTTGAAGTCACTATAACTATAATTCGACTATACATGTGTGTCACACAACCTAACTTGTTGTGTATATATCAAAATCCAATTTTACTTTTTTTGGGTGAAACAAGGACATCAATATCTAGGGAAAGGGTATTTTTTGAATTTTTTTTACAATGGTTTACTATTTTTCCACCTTTGCACTTGACAAAGAACTTGATGTTCCAAAAAAAAACCTATGCTTAGTAAAAATTAAAAAATAAATGCATGATAAAATGAAAATATGTCAAATCTATACTAGTTGGGAAGCTTGTTTTGAGGGCTACAATCTTGAAAAAATATAAATTTTAAATGATGTTATTAATCCCTCAAAAGGTAAAGAAAATGTGGTTTTTTGCCAACATTTTGATAGGTGTGAAGGAGAATCCATTGTGGGTATGATTTAATGCTAGAGGGGTTCTATCCAAGATGGTTTGATCTAAGGGGGTCTTATCTATCCCTCTTCAATTAAAACCATTTAGATGGAGCCTCTCAAGACTTAAATCATTAGTTTTTCTAAAAATAGTGATTTTAGGCAAAAATCAACATGTCCCAAAAGTGAGACACACTATTGTGGTAGCACCCAACAATGTCCTGTAGTGTGAATTCTTGGTAGAACTTCTCATACCAACTTTCAAAATCCTTGAATCTGAATTCATGTGTTTCATTGCTGGTACTGGATCCCCATGGTATCATGACATATTTATCTACCTTAGTAGAGGAATCCTTCCATTTGATATCACCTCAAACCTTAAGAAGACCTTTTTCAAGAAGGCATCCTGATTCATGATTGTAGGTGATACCATTTACCACCAAAGTATTGAAGGAATACTACTACGATATCTTAACCAGGAGGAAGCCTTAACTACTTTAACCAAAGTTCACAAGGGCATATGTGGTTCCCATTCTAGTAGTATGACTTTAGCTAAGAAGTCGTTGAGGACAGGCTACTATTGGCTAACTATGGAAAGGGAAGCTCATTAATATGTGCAGAAGTGTGTCTAGTGCCAACAACATGGAGATCTGATTCATGCTCCAGCTCAAGAATTGTCACCAATAATCACACCTTAGCCTTTTTCGCAATGGGGACATGACCTCATAGGAAAAATCACTCCAACCTCATCCAATGGCCACAAGTTTATCATGACCACCATTGAGTACTTTACTAAGTGGGTTGAAGCCATTCCTATGACTTACATAATGGGGAAGCAAATTGCCAAGTTTATCTTGAGCTATTTGATCTACCATTATGGTGTTTTGCAAACCCTTATCTTAGATAATGGAACTCCCTTTAAGAATTAGGATGTGAAAGAGCAATGCCAAAGATTCAAAATCCAACACCGATTCTCTACCCTGTATTATCCCCAGGGAAATGGTCAGGCTAAGGCTACATACAAGACCATTGAAAAGATCCTAAAGAAAATGTTCAATGAAGCTGGTCGTGAATGGCATCTGCAATTGAATCCTACTCTTTGGGCCTATCGAACCAGTATCTACACACCAACAAGTGCAACCCCTTTCTCTTTGGTCTACAGATCAGAAGCCATCTTTCTTATCGAGGTTGAGCTCCCATCATTGTGAGTGTCACTGTAGAACCTGATTACCGATGAAGAATATAGAGTATCTTGACTGAATGAGCTAGAATTCTTGGATGAGCATCATCTTAATGCTCTTAATCACTTGCAAGTATATCAAAACCAACTAAAACAAAGCTACAACAATAAGATCAGATGTCGGTCTTTCTAGGTAGGGGATCTTGTCCTAAAACAGAATGAAAAAAAATCTACCAAATCATAATAGTAAAGGAAACTTTGAGCCTAATTGGTTGGGTCCCTTTGTCATCACAACAAGCTATAGATTAGGAGCATACCAATTGTCAACACCTGAAGGTGAACCCTTACATGATCCAACTAACAACTTGCATCTCAAAAAAATTTATGCCTTGTCTTAAAGGTTGTGAAATCTAAAATACAAAAAAATCAAAAAAAGATCAAAATCCAAAAAAAATGAGAAAAAGGATTTAAAAAAGTAAAGAAAAAAAATTGTCCTCTAGTGAAAACCACTTCAATGGCGCTTTGGGCAAGTACCTTGGTGAACACCTGGAAAATAGAAATCTTGTGTAAATAAAGTACCACCATCTATTCTTTGGCTCTTTATCCTACCATTCTTTGTATCATTCATTCTATTTATTCATCCATCACCTTATCCATGTCTCTATCATAGCTTGATGTTGTGAATTATTGTATCCCCTTAGTACTACTTGGCATATACCAAAGGTTATTTTGTCCTACCTATATTGAGGTAGTCTATCACATGTCACGCTGGGGGAAATTTGTTATGGATCATAGCAGGCTCTTGTATATCTTAATGGTTATCAAAAAATCCCAAAAACATTCATAAAATCTCATCAAAAATCCAAAAACATTCATAAAAATTCATCAAAATCCAAAAACATCCAAATCTTGTATAGCCAAAAATCCAAAAAAAATTGCAAAATCCTATATAGCTAAAATTCAAAAACATTCAAAAATTGTAAAGTCAAAATCCAAAACATCCAAATCATATCAAAAACCCTAAAAAGGTCGAACATCAAAAAATACGAATCCCAAGTGTCAAACTATGTCATCTTTGAGCTTGAACATAGGCAAGGCTTATCTTTGATTAGCCCCTGAGATACCCCAGGTCAGTCCTTTAGGAGTTCGTCAAAATAAACTGGCATCCCTCAATTGTTCATATCTCATTGTCAATAAGTGATGTCAGTTGAACTACATGGTCTTTGTGTGTTAATGTAGGAATGGATTATCTCTGATCATCCCCTCAGGCCCCTAGGATAGGTCTTTTAGGTTAGGTTCTTGGTCAAAACTCAAAAAATCCCAAAACATCCAAATAATCTATAAAAATACAAAAACATTTGAAAAATCAAAAAATCCCTAAACATTTGAAAATAAAAAACACAAAAAACATTAGAAAGCATTCAAAAGACCTAAATAGCCTCAAATATCCTAGAGAAAACCCTAAACAACCTCAAACAATTGAAAACATAAACATTCACATAAACTTTCAAAAAGACCAAAAGAACCCCAAAACATTTTCAAAAATACCAAACACATTGAAATATTCTAGAAAAATCCAAAACCACCCATCCCATCTCACTTTCACCCCCAATAAACCTCCATCCATAATAAATCAATTGTCACCTTCAACCTTTGGGTGAAACAAATAGAAAACAAGTGTAGCAAGTCGTAAAGTGAAAATGTAAGTGTTAAAATATAAAGTCTAAATCATAGGTAAATATGTCAGTGAAGTTTATATCAATGACTTATCATTAGCATCATCATCCTACATCAAACAACCCTTGATCAACATGTCCTAGGATTTATCTTTCCTGCAATGGACATCAATATCAAAAATCACCTTAGCTAAATTTAAACAGGAAAGAGATATATATAACACTGACTGTTTGTCTTTGATCTTTTCTTACAATTTATCTTAATGACCCATTCCAAGGACCTCTCGATGATGTCTATCAAAATGATTTAGAGAGAGAGGAATGGGGCATCAATCATTATCTTTCATTTGTTGTGCTTGTGGATACTCGATATGTAAAATAATCTTGGAACATACTTGCTTAGTTGTGTAGGGAAGTTGTTTGTAGTACATTGTTGACTATTGTGTGTGCTTTGGTCCAATATATTATAAACTTCTAACTTACATTCCAACAAAGTTTCCATATGTCAAGGTGTAAACAAGAACTATCCTATCTGTTTACAAAGTCAAAGTCTATTACACTAGATACAACATTGTCCTGGTTATCAATACCTTGATGCATCGTGTCTATGTGTTATATGAAACAATAGGCAATGACGAAAAATCCCAATCCCAAGAAATGAGCAAATCATCTTCCTGTATTTGACATCATCATGCATTTCTCATCACCATCTCTAATAAAGTCTTAGTGGATCATAGAATTGTTGGATATTTTGAGTCAATCATCAAAATCAATGGTTATAAACATCTTGTTTCTTCTATCTTCTCTCTGTGCTAACCTAGTATCATGACAATCAACAAAAATATTATCAATGCATCCATCCTGCATCCACAAATCATCATCATGCATAAATCATTAGCATAATCACAACATATCACATCATACATTCTGCATCATTATTATCATTTGAGTTGTGATAAATAATATAGATTTGTTTTTCTAAACATCTTAAATTGTTGCATCAGATATCATAAACATGCACTGTATTATCATATCATAAACATAAACATCTGCATTATCCATCCATACAACCATATGCATCCATGATTATCTCATAGAACTGCATAGAAAATACATAAAAAAGAAATATATCCACAACATTTGCATACATAATCATAGCATAACATTTGCATATCATATCATATCATCCATCCCATAACATGTTGGAAAAAAGATACTGAAAAAAATAATATAACATTGCATCCACCCATATCATTACATCTCATGTATCATCACATATCACATAAGCATTAGTAAAGTGAATCCATACAATCATAAGCATGAAATAAGATGAACACATCATATCAAATTTGTATCTATATCATACATATATAATGGACTTCATGGTACAATATCTAGATTAGTGTATGTATATCGATCATAAATACAATATCTACGAGGCTATCAAAAAGGAGCCCATGAATGTATATATGTATCAAAGAATAGGGCAAAAAAATCAAAAAGTGTTTGTACACTTGAGCTATCCTTGGTGGCTGCTCCCCTCTTTGGCCTATCTCTCTAGCAGATCCTCAGCCTTAGGTTGTGCATCACTCCTTTGTGAGTATTCAAGCTATCTAAGGGGTGCTAGAACATCTCATTGATAGTGCATCCTGTAATAGGCTACTTCAGTCACCATCTCTCTATAGCATGGCAGATATAGTCCTACCCTGTGTAGTTGTCATCTCCTCCATCTGCCAGCAACAACCGATCTCCTGATCTCTCTCAGTATTCATAGCCTATACCTACTGCCTTGCATGGTCTCTCTCTACTATAATGGCCTCCACCTACTATATGGCCTAGTCCCGCTTAGCAGTGATCACCAAAATCTACTGGCGAGCCTGATTCTACTCACCTATGATAACCTACACCTACTGCTGTAGCTGCTGAATCTGTAAATCTCAAGGATCTAGTGGTGGTGGATGAACGGGTTGCTACTACACTAGCTACTACTATCCCACTGGTGGTGCCAAGGGAATTTTTCCATCTTGGCCATCTTGGCTGCCCTGTCCCCTGCCTACTCCCCTCCCTCTAGGTCTCCCTATGGAGGAGCACCCACTGGATTTGTCAACCTGTGAGGGGGTGTAAACCATGCATCATAAGTAGGTTTTTTTTGCGCATCCGCTTGTCCTTGATCATAAGCCCATGGCTGGGAAACCAACTGCCAAAAACCCTCAACCACCTCTAGAGCTGGGATAGTAGGTCCCCATGTGGGAACATCTCAAGTTGATCTTGCAAATATAGCTTTGTAGGAATCATCCTGCCTATCCTACTGCTCACCAAATTGTCGTGCCACCCAGTCTGGTAGATATCTCTCTATGATCGTGTGTTTTGACCCTGCATATACTTGGTCTATCTAGCAAAGAAGAGCTGCTATGTATCATCATACCATATTGGTATCTACAACTAGGGTCACCATCTAAACACTGTCATATCATCCAGTACCCATCACCAGTACAGAAGTCCAAGCTGCCATGTATGCTGAAGAGTGATGGAACCTCTATACCGCCAAACCACAGGATCATCTAGCTCAACATTGGCCATCTACACAATTGGTCTGAGCACTACAATATGCTTCCAAGCTTAAATATGAAGCAAGGTAACCCCTGTGCCAATAGCTTTGTCATCACAATAGATGAAGTCATGCATATCATGACACAATGAGGCTAGTATCACTGGCCGCTATGCAAATAATGTACTCCTGTGTACCATCTTGTGCCATGCCAAGCCCTATCCTGGGATAAATCCTCTACTTTGTCGGTCAGGAGCAAACAAACCAAAAATGATGGATACAATGATCAATCAAAATGTGGGAACCTGACCTCTATACATCTCAAGGTCAATCTATGAAGTGACTAGAATGAGGTCCTCAATCTCCATCACCTCATGGCAGGCATTGTATTTGGTGTTGACATCATAAATCACATTCTCGCCATGTATCGACAAACACAATATCTGCCATACATTCTCTAAAGTCACTGTTACCTCACCTGTTGGAAGGTGAAATGATGAAGTCTCATTGTGTCATCACTCACATAGTATGGTCATCATAGCTAGATGTGTCTGAACAATAGGCATGTATGCAATGTACCATAAACCAATCTCCCCTAGGTTCTCCTGGCACAACTTGGATAAATCACCAAGTCTCTCAAAAACTATGGGCCAATGCTCACAAGACATCAGGGGTGGAATGACCTCCTGCACCCATGATGTGCATGACATCAAAATTTTAAAAAAATGACTTATTTTAGAATTTTTAGCTCAAAACTCACAATAGCATCACTGTATTTTAAATTTCAAATTGTTATGCCTGAAGGAATTTCAAATTTCAAATCACAAATCACATCGCTAAACACATATTCGTCATGATTTACACATTGGAAACCTTAACCCTAATTTGAAAATCGCAAAGTGTGTCGCTATAAACATGTGTCACAATTTAAAAATTGGAAACCCTAATTCTAAATTGTGAACTGCATCGCCAAACACATATACGTCACTAAAATTCATTTTAGCATCACTGATTCTAATTTTAGCATTGCTATATAGCAACGCCGCCAAAGTTTCAAATTCAAAAAATAATAAATGCATCAAAAATTCAAATTTTAAATGAAGTTTCGAGTTACATACCATTGGTCCTGAGCTTAGAAGTCATTGGTACTACCGAACCCAGTTAGAAATGTGTCATGGGAGCTCTTGTCGCACCATTTCATCAAATGGTCAGAGCTCAAAATAACAGGAATTCTCTAAGGTGTGAATACACAAATGAATTGAAAGTGACCCTTCTTGGCTTATTTATGTTAGAAAATTAGGGTTTTCTGCCCTAATTTAACCTTCAAGCTAGGGTTTATCATCATTTTCACCAATTTTTCCAAAATGGAGCTTATTTTGCATCGTTTTTTGTGTTTTTGACATATTTCTTGCATCCTAGAGACTTTTGGGACCCCTGAGGCAACTTTTCACCTTTATCAAGAAATCAAACCAAAATCCAAAATAGTCATCTAATTTCTCAAGGGGGTAGGGAATCAACTTTATCCTTTAGTAGTGGGGCATCTAAAAATCAGAAATTTTTTATTTTTTGATTTTGGTAGCAGTTTTTAATCCAAAAAGCATCAACCTTTCAACTGAAGTAGCAGGTACCTCACTTCAAAGAGGGGGAAAATGTAGACATTGAAAAATTTCCTAAATGATATCATGCACTCAAATCAGGTATACTAACATCATTTCCTCTCAAATCCATCCTCTTTTCACTTAATTAATTGGATTAACCTAACTATTTAATTAATTGTGTCATTTTTCATCTATTAACCTAATTCATCAAATTAGGTTAATTCACCCCCTTTCGTGCTAACATTTCATCTCATTAAATAAAATAAATCAAACTATTTAATTTAATTCCCTAAGTCTTCATATTTAATTAAATAACCCCAAGTTATTTAATTAAATGTCATTTCACCATTCCCTATTCATTAAATCATTTAATTTAATGAATATCACTTTTAATTCTTCTAATTCTCCTAATTGTATGATTAAACCTTGTTTAATTAGCAATTATCTAATTAACCCAATTCCTCCCACTTGCAAAGGAATATTCTATTCCTCCTTTGCATAATTTAATTTAGTTTTAATTAACTAAATAACCATTTTCCTCACCCATGAGAATATTCCAAAGAATATTCTCTCTCCTCCAAACATTTGAAAAAGGGAATATTCTCACTTGGCTTCTTGAGCAATCTAAACTTGAAACCTCTTGAGCAAGTTAACTTTTGACCTCTTAAACAGGTCAAAAGTGTGTTTGTTTGGAAGGAATGAGAACCCTTGATTAAATCTCATCTTGCATTCTCACTCGTTGATGAGAATCCATGATCCATGCCTCCCATTTCCTCCATCCTTGACCATTGATTAATATTTTTCAATCTCAACCCTCCATTTCTCATTTGCTTTCCTATAAATAGAACACTATTTGGAGACAAATGGATCCATCTTTCAATTTGAAAACTTATGTTGTTGGAATCACTCATACTCACACTTATCGTTTGTCATATTTAGCATATTTTAGTTCTTTTTTAGCTGCATATTAGCTTTAAGCTTCCATTAATGGCTTCCATGCATCCATTTAACTAGTTTGTAGATTATGGTTTGAATTTTTTAGCTTGGAATCCACTTAGATTAGCTTAGATTTTTCATATTTAGATTATTTTAAACATAAAATCATGTTAATTTAGCTTGCATCATGTTCAATTTAGCATAAATCATGTTTCCATCCACATATCACAATGGTTTAATCGATTCTTTTCAATAGAATCGATTGTAATAGGCTCACTAATCATGGGATTGGGAAAGGGTCATTGTTCCACAACAACACGACACCAATTCCAAAACGAGATAAATTTTAAATGGGTTAGAGTAGACATTTAAATTCTTTCATAGTTCATTATGTTTAGTTTAACTTTCATTTGAATGATCTTGTTTAATATTGAGTATTAGTGGCTATGTTATGCTTCGATTCTTCATGAATCAAGCATAATCAACCCATACTAGTATCCTTGGCCGACAATGTATATATACATATACATATACATATACATATACATATACATATACACATACATACATACATACATACATGTACATATATATATAACCTCTTGAACAATAAATCAAATAACTATTTTCTTATTGACCAAAAAATATATACATAAAAAAGTTCAAAATAAAAAACCTTAGTTATTCTCTCTCTCTCTTTATATATATATATATATATATATATATATATATATATATAAACCCAAATGGATAGATACAAAAGTATATATTTGTGTATTCATACATTAGTGTATATCATCTTAACAAAAAAAAAAAATATAACACTATAGGGAATGTAAATTAAACTAAGATAAATTGTAACACCCCTCCTTTTTGTACTCTGATAATTAGGCAATGTTTTCCTATGATATGCTTCGATCATGTTAACATGTGAATCAATGATGCTTTATGCTTTGATTATGTTAATAATGTTAGCTTTGTCAATTAGTGATATTGTATTGGTGAAGGGGACGGGGTTGTATCACTCGCTTGCGAGTGCCCTATGATTCTGAGATTTCCTCTTCATGGTGTGTCTAATCATATTATGTATATATGCACGTTCGACAGGCTCTTTGTTGCAGGTTGGCAGGTATATGACATCGACTCCACCTGGTTTCCAGGTCTGAGCGTGTCCATTGATCAACGGAAATTAATTGGGAGATAGTAGCTAGGTTTTCCGAACCAAGTCGTCACCCTAATCGTAGCATGTTGTTGGGTCGTCATTGGGGTCAGTTGTTTTATCTTGGTCAGTTCCCTTTGAGTGGTTATTTAATTTCAAGTTAAAGTTTATTTAATGGCTTGCGTAGTCTAATTAATGACTAAATGTGTTTAGTTGCAAGCTAAAAGTGAATAAATAGCTTTTGAAAATTATAAATGAATGTTTTGTCCTATAGAGTTATTGGAAAATTAGTGATTAATTAATTAATTTAATTGAATTAATAAAATAATCTAATTTGGAATTAGATTTATTTTATTGATAATTTAAATTAATTGTGTGAATTAGCTTAATTATCCCTTTTGAATTGAAAGTGTAAAAGATTTAATTCTTTTGTTGAAAATAAAATGCCAAAATATTGTGAATTCAATTTGGATATAGAAAATGGTTTAAAGTTAGTAAAAATTCAAATATTTTCTTATGCATGACTTTGGGGTAAAAAGGATATTTTCAAAAATAGTTGACTATTTGGCAAAAGATATTTGTGTTGAAATTGAAATAGGAATTTTGAAATTGAATTTAGTTTGATTTTGAAAGTGAGTTTGCATTTTGGATTGGAATGTAATTAGAATTAGAATTTGAATTAAAAGTAGAATTTGAATTTGAATTAGGGAAGTTTGGAAAAAGGTATATTTTTATTTTAGGGTTTTCTTTTCAACCTCCATGGATTCTTGGTTGGAGTTTTGGGGTGGAGAGGCTTGAAGGAGTGCTTGGAGAAATCTCCATGGTGGAAGCTTACAATTCTTGGAGAAAACATAAGGTTCTACTTTTCTATTCCCTTCCTCTTCTTGCTCAATGGAATGGTTAAAACATAGTTTTAGATTCAACAAAAATGCATGGAAAAACTTGTCAATTTGCAAAATTATAAATGGTTTTGGGAATGGATTCTAATCAAGGAATTTGCACCATGAAATAGGGAGAAAAAAATCAAAGAAAACTCCATTGTTGATTTAGTTTTTATTTTGAAAACCCATTTGTTTATTTGGAAATAAGTTTTATTTTGAAATTTGGGAGTTTGGATTATTGTTTCAGTTTGAGTATGAAATCAAATTTTGGGGTATGGGTATTGTGAATACAACCACATATTTTGGTATATGAAAATACCCACAAACATATATTCATATATTTGTTATTTTTAAGAAATTTTAAAATTCTGATAAAAAATGTTTTTAAAAAATTTATGATTTTCGGGTCTGGTAAAAAAAAAAAAAAACGCAGGTTTTAATTTATTTTAAAAATTTGTTTTTTTTGGGCGGTGGGAAAAACCCCCTCCCCACCGCCTCACCGCTGCCAGGGAGGGAGGGCACTGCGGCAACAATACGCCCACACTACAGCCGTAAGGGCGCACACACCCTTCTATAGGAGGCTGGCACTGGCTACAGTGCCCGCCGGGGGGGGGTGGGGCTCTACGTGGGAGCATTCACAAGGAACGCCATGGGGCCTAAGTGCCCTTGGGTTTCTTTAAACAAATGCACTTTTAAAAGTTTAATTCTTTTATTTAATTTAAATCTATTTTATATATATATTAATTATATTATATTTTATATATTATATATAATATTTTAATATTGTATATTATATAAAATATAATATTGTAATATATATTAGATTAAAATAATTTTAATGAGTTCAAATGTAAGTTATGTGAATTATGAGGTTTTTGAATTATAAATTAATTGGAAAATATATGTATAGGTTATTTGTTAAAGTTTATTCAATGGGGGTTATATTTAAAGTTATTTAAATGCTTCAATTGCAAATAAAATATAACTTTGGTTGGTATATTGAAATAATGTTAAATGCCAATCTCGAATTTTTAAACGACCTTGCGATTATTATAATTGCGGTATTGAGAGTAAAGAATGAACTTATTTGTTAACTTAAATGTTTATTTTAATCAAGTGATTTATCTTTTATATATGATCGTGAAATTTAGAGAGAACGGTTGATTTAAATTTTAAACCAGATAGCTACATTATTAAAGTGTTTTGAATATGAGGAGGGTTGTGAAATTTAGAGTAAATGACCTGTTCTTTAAATTTTTTTTTAACTGTCGTGAAAAGAAATGGGATCAATCGATTGGATAAATGCAAGTCATGAAACCTGTGTTTGAGTGGATTTAGGAAATCCGAATTTTAGTTTACTTGATTGCTTGAAATACTTTTAACGTTTATTCTTTCTTGTTCGATGTTGGGAGTATAGAGTCATTGTTTGAAGTCTTTCTGATAGGGGATTTGTATCCTGTTGTGGGTTGTCTTTATGAAAGTCAACTTTTGGTGTGTCGTAGAAAATGTGCATAGTTATACCTTGTGGATCACCCGGTTTTCACGAACGGGGATTTGTGCCTCCTTGGGTGTAGGAGAGGGTAATGTGTTTTGGTTTCCTCCAATGTTGGAGTGGGTTTTGTACGTGGTTTTCCTCCAGTGTTGGAGTAAGTCCCGTGTTCTATTTCCTCCTTGGTTGGAGAGGTCATGTTATCTTGTTCTTCTTGTGGGGGTGTTGTCGTTAGGAGAGTGGCTCTTGGTGGGGGTCTGGCACACAAAGGGGCGCCAGGGTAACTCACCTAGAGTTTAACTAAGTGATAAATTAAATGAATTAATGGGGATCTTTCAAACTAATAAGATAATGAATGCCTCTCTCGTGAAGCAAGTGAATGATAAGGCTCGAGATGAGATGAGACGCATAGTTTTGCATGAGGGTCCGGTGCCGGTAGAGGCAAGCCAGGGTAACCCAAGATGGGGGTCCGGTAGCCTAGGAAGGCTGAGCTAGGGTAACTCATGGCAATTTATGTATGACACTTTTCCTATGTCGACAGTTAACCAGTTATTGTGTGATGTACATGATCATTATTCTCTGAAAGCATTGTAACTTCGTGTTAAGTGATGTTGTGACTGTTGTGGCTTAATGGCATTGTGGTTGTAGATGTTAAGTGGCTTTGTGATTGTAGTTGTTTCAATTCAGTTTTTGTGTAAGCCTGTGTCTAGTGGTAGATGATCTTGTCTAGGAAAACCTTGTTACTATCTCCTAGCACGGAGGGAGTGGGGCCTTTGGGTTCCACGTGGTCGGGTGGCGTGCATCTTTCCGTTGGTTCTTCTTCATGTTCATGTGCTCGTGATTTCCAGCTAGAGAGCTCGTGGGAATCAGTTGCTTCTCATGCCTTGTTCTTTTAGTTCTTATTGTATCTTTTACCCCTCATTTGTTTCTAGGTGGAATTTGTAATTGTAATTATGAGTTTTGGATTTACCTCATTCGGGGAATGAGTGATGTAACCTTATTGTTTAAATGCTAAATTGGAATCTTGAGGGATTTATTTATCCTTGTTGTAATTTATCTTGAATGGAATGTATGTTGTTTCATTTCCTTAAGTGATTAATGTTTTAGTTTATGTTAATGTTATTTGATGTTGGGTTTTTATGTAATCTTTGTCTCGTGGCCTTAGAGGTTGTTGGCAATATGAATTCACCTTACATGTTATTGCACTTAAACAAAAAAAAAAAATTGGTACGTTTAAGTAGTGAATTGCAACTTCCTCTAGGGTTGCATGGCGGGGCATTACACATGGTATCAGAGCCTAGGTTTAAACACTGGGAACTCTGGGATTATGTTGGACCCATTATGTTGTATGTGCGTAGGTTTGTACTCTGGGCACTATGAGCCCATTGTATTGACCTAGTTGATTTTTCTCTTTCGTGTGGTTTTCCTTTTTGGGTTGATTTCTCTTGTTTGCCCAGAAGTCGTCGTTAAGTGGTATAGGTCCAATGGTGCAGGAAACTAGTGGAAAGGATAGGATCCTCGGTGTAGTGCGCAATGCACCGATATCCTTTCTATTGGAAGAATGCATTATGGACGATTGTGTAGTGTGTGATCGTGATGTGTTGTGTGTGGTGGACGACAATCATTTTTGTTGATTTTCCCACCCTTGCATGTCTTTGGTTGAATGCTTTTGTGAGGTTAGGCTCGCAAGCCTACCAAGAAGTGTGTTTTGGTTGTATTCCTTCTTGTTGCCTGGCTTTTTCGTTGTGTAAAGGGTTGAGACCCTTGAGTGGATTCTTGAGTGAGGTTGTAGTGTGTTTGTTGGGTGTATTCCAAGTGCTTGATGTGGCAAGATAGATATAGACCTCTTTCCTTGAGTGCCTTAGTATGGCATTTGTATCTTATGAGAAAATGTTTATGTATTCATGAAGGGTTGTTTCCTAGATCAAACCTTGGGTAAAGGACCTAAGTCCCCAAGTTGCATTCATAATCATGGAAACGTATAATATGAATAGAAAACCATTTTGTAGTATGTAAAAGTTTAGAGAAATAAAGGATTAGTGAAACAGTTGCATGTTAAAGATAAATGCATTATAGGTGCATGTGTTGTTGGTGAGGCTTATAGTCCCCAACTTTATTGTTTAATCTTAAGAAAGTAGGTTGATGAATAGATTATTGTACCTAGATTCAAAATGCAAAATGTCAAACGAATGTTGAAGTGATAATGTTGTATATCTTGTCTGAAGTAAACTTGTAATGATATTGATTTATATGTGATCTTATGGAGTTTGTGATAGGGGAGCTTGCAGGCTTCTAGGAGTAAGCCTGACCCTAGGGGGGGAGGATGTAACACCCCTCCTTTTTGTACTCTGATAATTAGGCAATGTTTTCCTATGATATGCTTCGATCATGTTAACATGTGAATCAATGATGCTTTATGCTTTGATTATGTTAATAATGTTAGCTTTGTCAATTAGTGATATTGTATTGGTGAAGGGGATGGGGTTGTATCACTCGCTTGCGAGTGCCCTATGATTCTGAGATTTCCTCTTCACGGTGTGTCTGATCATATTATGTATATATGCACGTTCGACAGGCTCTTTGTTGCAGGTTGGCAGGTATATGACATCGGCTCCACCTGGTTTCCAGGTCTGAGCGTGTCCATTGATCAACGGAAATTAATTGGGAGATAGTAGCTAGGTTTTCCGAACCAAGTCGTCACCCTAGTCGTAGCATGTTGTTGGGTCGTCATTGGGGTCAGTTGTTTTATCTTGGTCAGTTCCCTTTGAGTGGTTATTTAATTTCAAGTTAAAGTTTATTTAATGGCTTGCGTAGTCTAATTAATGACTAAATGTGTTTAGTTGCAAGCTAAAAGTGATTAAATAGCTTTTGAAAATTATAAATGAATGTTTTGTCCTATAGAGTTATTGGAAAATTAGTGATTAATTAATTAATTTAATTGAATTAATAAAATAATCTAATTTGGAATTAGATTTATTTTATTGATAATTTAAATTAACGGAATTAGCTTAATTATCCCTTTGAATTGGAGTGTAAGATTTAATTTTCGTTGAAATAAAATGCCAAAATATCGTGAATTCAATTTGACATAGAAAATGGTTTAAAGTTAAAACATTCAAACATTTTCTATGCATGCATGACTTTGGGGTAAAAAGGATATTTTCAAAAATAGTTGACTATTTGGCAAAAGATATTTGTGTTGAAATTGAAATAGGAATTTTGAAATTGAATTTAGTTTGATTTTGAAAGTGAGTTTGCATTTTGGATTGGAATGTAATTAGAATTTGAATTTGAATTAAAAGTAGAATTTGAATTTGAATTAGGGAAGTTTGGAAAAAGGTATATTTTTATTTTAGGGTTTTATTTTCAACCTCCATGGATTCTTGGTTGGAGTTTTGGGGTGGAGAGGCTTGAAGGAGTGCTTGGAAAAATCTCCATGGTGGAAGCTTACAATTCTTGGAGAAAACATAAGGTTCTACCTTTCTATTCCCTTCCTCTTCTTGCTCAATGGAATGGTTAAAACATAGTTTTAGATTCAACAAAAATGCATGGAAAAACTTGTCAATTTGCAAAATTATAAATGGTTTTGGGAATGGATTCTAATCAAGGAATTTGCACCATGAAATAGGGAGAAAAAAATCAAAGAAAACTCCATTGTTGATTTAGTTTTTATTTTGAAAACCCATTTGTTTATTTGGAAATAAGTTTTATTTTGAAATTTGGGGGTTTGGATTATTGTTTCAATTTGAGTATGAAATCAAATTTTGGGGTATGGGTATTGTGAATACAACCACATATTTTGGTATATGAAAATACCCACAAACATATATTCATATATTTGTTATTTTTAAGAAATTTTAAAATTCTGATAAAAATGTTTTTAAAAATTTATGATTTTCTGTCCGGTAAAAAAAAAAAAATGGTGTTTTAATTTATTTTAAAAATTTGTTTTTTTGGGGTGGTGGAGGTCAAACCCCACTCTCGCCGGCCGCTGAATCGGCCGTCGCCACCGTGAGGGAGAAAGGCCAGAAGGGCTACTGAAATTAATCACGCCTCGCTATAGGAGGCTGTGGTGACTGGTGGAGGCACCACATAGTCTGGCCACTTAGTACAAGGCCAGGCGCCGCCGCGACAGTTCACCACCGCCGGGGCTGGCTCGCGGGGAGACACAGTTCACGCCATGGCGGCGGGGGCCTGCGTGCCAGGGCTTCGGCCCTTGGGTTTCTTTAAACAAATGCACTTTTAAAAGTTTAATTCTTTTATTTAATTTAAATCTATTTTATATATATATTAATTATATTATATTTTATATATTATATATAATATTTTAATATTGTATATTATATAAAATATAATATTGTAATATATATTAGATTAAAATAATCTTAATGAGTTCAAATGTAAGTTATGTGAATTATGAGGTTTTTGAATTATAAATTAATTGGAAAATATATGTATAGGTTATTTGTTAAAGTTTATTCAATGGGGGTTATATTTAAAGTTATTTAAATGCTTCAATTGCAAATAAAATATAACTTTGGTTGGTATATTTAAATAATGTTAAATGCCAATCTCAAATTTTTAAACGACCTTGCGATTATTATAATTGCGGTATTGAGAGTAAAGAATGAACTTATTTGTTAACTTAAATGTTTATTTTAATCAAGTGATTTATCTTTTATATATGATCGTGAAATTTAGAGAGAACGGTTGATTTAAATTTTAAACCAGATAGCTACATTATTAAAGTGTTTTGAATATGAGGAGGGTTGTGAAATTTAGAGTAAATGACCTGTTCTTTAAATTTTTTTTTAACTGTCGTGAAAAGAAATGGGATCAATCGATTGGATAAATGCAAGTCATGAAACCTGTGTTTGAGTGGATTTAGGAAATCCAAATTTTAGTTACTTGATTGCTTGAAATACTTTTAACATTTATTCTTTCTTGTTCGATGTTGGGAGTATAGAGTCATTGTTTGAAGTCTTTCTGATAGGGGATTTGTATCCTGTTGTGGGTTGTCTTTATGAAAGTCAACTTTTGGTGTGTCGTAGAAAATGTGCATAGTTATACCTTGTGGATCACCCGGTTTTCACGAACGGGGATTTGTGCCTCCTTGGGTGTAGGAGAGGGTAATGTGTTTTGGTTTCCTCCAATGTTGGAGTGGGTTTTGTACGTGGTTTTCCTCCAGTGTTGGAGTAAGTCCCGTGTTCTGTTTCCTCCTTGGTTGGAGAGGTCGTGTTATCTTGTTCTTCTTGTGGGGGTGTTGTCGTTAGGAGAGTGGCTCTTGGTGGGGGTCCGGCACACAAAGGGGCGCCAGGGTAACTCACCTAGAGTTTAACTAAGTGATAAATTAAATGAATTAATGGGGATCTTTCAAACTAATAAGATAATGAATGCCTCTCTCGTGAAGCAAGTGAATGATAAGGCTCGAGATGAGATGAGACGCATAGTTTTGCATGAGGGTCCGGCGCCGGTAGAGGCAAGCCAGGGTAACCCAAGATGGGGGTCCGGTAGCCTAGGAAGGTTGAGCTAGGGTAACTCATGGCAATTTATGTATGACACTTTTCCTATGTCGACAGTTAACCAGTTATTGTGTGATGTACATGATCATTATTATCTGAAAGCATTGTAACTTCGTGTTAAGTGATGTTGTGACTGTTGTGGCTTAATGGCATTGTGGTTGTAGATGTTAAGTGGCTTTGTGATTGTAGTTGTTTCAATTCAGTTTTTGTGTAAGCCTGTGTCTAGTGGTAGATGATCTTGTCTAGGAAAACCTTGTTACTATCTCCTAGCACGGAGGGAGTGGGGCCTTTGGGTTCCACGTGGTCGGGTGGCGTGCATCTTTCCGTTGGTTCTTCTTCATGTTCGTGTGCTCGTGATTTCCAGCTGGAGAGCTCATGGGAATCAGTTGCTTCTCATGCCTTGTTCTTTTAGTTCTTATTGTATCTCTTACCCCTCATTTGTTTCGAGGTGGAATTTGTAATTGTAATTATGAGTTTTGGATTTACCTCATTCGGGGAATGAGTGATGTAACCTTATTGTTTAAATGCTAAATTGGAATCTTGAGGGATTTATTTATCCTTGTTGTAATTTATCTTGAATGGAATGTATGTTGTTTCATTTCCTTAAGTGATTAATGTTTTAGTTTATGTTAATGTTATTTGATGTTGGGTTTTTATGTAATCTTTGTCTCGTGGCCTTAGAGGTTGTTGGCAATATGAATTCACCTTACATGTTATTGTACTTAAACAAAAAAAAAAAATTGGTACGTTTAAGTAGTGAATTGCAACTTCCTCTAGGGTTGCATGGCGGGGCATTACATAAATAGAAGCCATGAATGAATATCAATCCTTCATTTTCTTTCCATCCTTTATCCTCCAAATTGAATCAAGAAGAATGAGATAATGTAAGAAAATTTTCACTTAAAAAGTAATTTTTATGAATTAGGGTTTTTACAAAAATACCCTAGAAATTAGTGGTTATCATTCAAGCCTGGATGAGATTGAATGCACAACCTATTAGTATATATTGAAATTTAATTAGAACTAAATTTTAATCTAATTACTAATTATGATATGGTTGGGATCATGTTACTAGGTACACAACTTAAATTGTTTTTAAATATTAGTATAAGAAAAAATTTAATACTCAACTTATTAAAGGATAGATTAATTCATAATCATAAGGTTTGGGTCAAATTTTCCCTCAAATGAATAGCCTTTTGAGTAAACTTATAACTATTTTTTTTTTTTTTTAAAGTCAGATTAAGATTGTGCACCTTATTCAATTACACATCTTGGGGTTTAATCTAAATAAATGAGTTAAGTGAAAAGTTTTAACAAAGGAGTATTGGAGACTATAATAGTAAGCTAATTTAATATTTTAAAGGTGTTTCTAATAATTAATTGGGTGATTTAAAAATCTAATTTAACATAGGAAAAGTAGATTGGTTATTAAGATAAATTCAAGACTCAATAAATAAGTCAAATAATTTTGAAATCCAATTTAAGAGAATAAACAACAAGAAGCTATTTTGATAAAATTGAAAATTTAATTCATTTAAGTAATTTCCACATTATTATTGAAGATTATTAACCTCAAATAAGTAAACCATTAAATTTCGTAATGAGGAAGCATGTACTCTATTATTTGTCTCTCTATGTGATCTAAATCTCATTTAATTGCACTTTATTAAGTTGGTAATTATACTTAAAAGATTGGTTGATACTTAAAGGACTTACATTTTAATGTGCTAAGATTATATTAACTTAGTTAAACATATTATTGTGAATGATAATATAATTTAGTTAGGGTTAGGTATGATTTTGTTTTCTCTAGTTAACCACAAGTAGGGCTAATGTATAGATTCTTTTTAAAAATTGTAGGTATGTGATCATGATTACGTGTAAGAATGTGAGTAATAGGTATTAGAGCACTAGGTTGTAACATCAAGAACTATAAGAATCAATTGAATCTTACTTGTTGAGTATCTTGACTATGTTAAATTTACTTTGTAACAATTAGGTTGGTTAGATTGAATGAATAATCTAAGGTAAATTCACATTGTATCAAAATTTAAATTTATGTACACATACTTACCTTTTCAATGGACTTATAATTATGAAGAAGGGTAAAAAAACCTTATTAAATGCTTAAAGTGGGTGTTTTATTTTATGATGATTAGCTTGTTGGTTGTAACCCTTCCTTGTGAATCTAAATCCAACAAAATTAATAGAATAATAGTAAGGGAATGCAAATAATGTGAATGATGAGAAAAACAAAAGTGCAAAATAATTGATGTTATTAAATAAATTTCACTTTTTACCTTTCTCTAACCTTGAACCTTTAAAAAATTAGTTGTTGATTTTTGAAATACGTCAAATTTATAAGAAACATGCTTTTTTAGTAGAACAATGGTATATGTAAATAATGTTATTTTACTTATTTTTTTTACCCCTGTAAGTTTGAAACCTATTAAGTCATAAACTTTTATTTATAAAATATGACTATCTTGTAGAGACCATGGTCTCTATTTTTCCATAATGTGAGTAAATCATATGATTACAAAGTGTAAATCACTAGAGACTCTTATCTCGTATCTTATATGCAATTTTAAAATATTCCCATGACCTAATTGTAATCTTGTTAAAGATTAAGAATGCCATCTACGAAATTATAAGATAATTTTTAACCCATTTTGGAGATATTATCATAGCTTTGTGTTAAATTTGAAAAATTTATGAGCTTATACCTTGAACACCTTAATTTTTTTTATTACCCTATGTATCCCCTTCAACTTATACACAAATACATGTATATACATATATATATATATGTACATATTTATATATACATATATATAAATATATTCACGTACATGTATATATATACATAAAGATATGTGTATATACATATATATGTATATATGTATATTTATATATAAATATTGAAATGAAAGAAAAAGGGGAGGGGGGAATGGAAGATGCGGTGTCCTATATCCTATATGCAAAGAACCTAGGGCTTAAGAAGGTGTCCCATCTTTTTCTAATTTCATTAGGAAAGAGATCACAAGGTGTAAGGTTGACTGTTAACCCTAAGGTGAGCCAATCAGACCTAGATCTTAGTTTCTTATGGATAGTAGGAGGATCTGAAATTAAATGGAAATAGTTTGATGCAACTAAAATAATGTAACAATATGATCTAGATGATAAAATGCAAATTCTTGAAGATACAAAAATAAAAAATCATAGTTTGCAGGCAGATCTAAGAAGGGTTTGGACACATATGTACCTGACACTAGAATTTTTTTCTGAGCATTATTGGAGGATAGGTTCGCCCTAGGGAAAATGGGTCCATGTTAGGTTGTCTGAAACAATTTTTCATAGGCTGCTAATTTTGGATCTTAGCCTCTGTTTGACACAGGTCCCACTGTCAGAATTAAGACAAAAATAAAGTCTACAAATTATTTTTTGTGGATTGACAACAATGATGACAACTTATGCAACAATACAAAGTTTCTCCTTTGATATCTCTTCAATCCTTATTCAACCTATAATTTTCACATACACAAAGAGAAGAAAAATTTGTTTTTTTTGTGTGAATGGGGGTTTGCCTTGGTCAAACCCCAATTTTGGTAATTAACCCTTGATAGAAAGGTAAGGGAAATTGAAAAATGGAAGGAAATGATGAATGAACACTTGCTTTCTACAACTCACCAAAACCTTTAATGGCTTCCCTTAGAGGATTGAAGTCAAACACATCACTCCAAGGAACTTGATCTTGCTTTTCTTGATTTGTTGGATACTTGAATGATTGGATGCTTTGATGATCAAAAATGCATATTGGCCTTCACAAGATGACATGAACACACATAAGCTTGATCATGATGATAGGATCTTTAATAGTAGACATAAGTTTTCCACAATCCATAGTGTAAAGAGTTATTTTTAGATTTGTTGCGTAGGATCTTGAATGTTGCAACAAATGACTAATAAACTTTCTCTTGAATGCTCTTAATAGTAATATTTTCTCATATGAAGTCTTGATTGTGTGTCTTAGTGTTTCTTAGATTTGAATTGATAAAAAGACTATGTATTTATAGGTGTTTATATAATTTCCATAAAATTAGATTCCAAAACTGATAATTACATATGAAATTTGAATCATTAAAAGCACCAAAAACATATTAGAATTTGGGACCTAGGACTTAAGGAGAACCCATTCACCCTTGGGAAAATAGGTCTTGGCCCATCAGTCTAGGACACACTAATTTTGAGGTGATTAAAATATTAATTGTATTAGTTAAATGTAGGCCCCCCTTTCAAAAAAAGAGAAAAATAAGGCTTTGGAATACATAATTTGGAAAATTAGAAGGCTAATTAAGTCCAATTAATTAAGTGACTCAAATACAATGTGAAATTGTAAAGGTATACAATTTCCTACACTACACACACACACACACACACATACATATATATGTACATATATATGTGTATATATTTTTATATATGTATATGTATGTATGTATTGTGGTTTAACTTAGGTGTTATTAAGATTTTTTTAATGCAAGAAAAAAATAGATACTTTACTTTGTGGTTGGTAAGCTAATTTCTTGAAATGTGAAGTCATTTTTATTTTTTACTTTTTCATAAGAAATTGAAGTTAGATTAGTGTGCAATATTATTCCACTATGAAAAAAATAATAAAGCCTCTAGGATTGCTTAAATTTTTTTCTAGTAAGTAAACAATTAATCTTGAATACTTGAAAGTGTTATATAAAACAACATACCCCATTACATTTTATTATTGTAGGATTGAATATCATAGGTGTGAAATGTAAATATTAAGATTTATTTTAAATGTATGTAAGAGTATGCAGTAGGAAAGGGATAAAGGTATCTATTAAAATTTAATTGATCTTGTATTTAAATATCTCCCTTGGTAGTAATCAAAATATGGAAATATTCTTGTGTAGAGATATTTTATGAGTCAAAATATAATTAGGGATAAAAACCTTGTCTAGGACATTATATTTCTTATGCTATTTTGCTAGAAGTTGATGACTTAATATGAATGAATATGAAAAGGTAGTTGGGAAATATGTAATTTGGAGGCCTCTTGTTTTCATTATTAAAGTGTAGTAACAGAAAAGGTACCCCTTTTCCCTTAATTTAGGAATAATTAAAATTTAAATGAGCTTAACGATGCCTTGATTTAGTGTTGTAATGTGTTTTACACATTCACATTAAGTTTAGGGCCCTTTTAGACTAAATGGACTTAATTGTGCCTTATTTAGGGAGTTGTAAACTATATCTTTGCACTTTCACACTAATCTAGGGCTTTATTAATTAATTGAGCTTAATTTTCCTTAATTTCCCCTTTAATTAAAATCCAATCCTAATTAATTGCAGATAATATTGAGGAATAAAACACAACATTCATAAATGATATTACACAACACTTAATTTTTGAAGGTGTGTGTCCTAGATAGGTGACCTAGGTAGGTCCTAGGACCCTATTTTTACATAACATTTCACATTGTCCGAAGTGTGTCCTAGGTGAGTGACATAGGACCCATTCACCACATGGAAAATGGGTCCTCACTTAGAACTAGGACCCCTCTTTGAAATATGTTTTTGGTGGTATTTTAATGATTTTGAATCCATGATTTGATGTTGGATTTTTTAATTTGAATTTCGAGAATTAGTGGTAAGAGATGTATAAATACAAGGCTATTTCACTTAGTTTCACCTAGAATTTTCATGTGACTTCATGAGATCAAAAGAAAGAGCATTCAAGAGCATTCAAGGGAAGATTTGTAGAATATTATTGCAGCAATGAAGATTCATTTCATCATGTTAAAGGAATAATGCATCATGCATGTTGTTGAGCTAATATGGTGATGTAGCATTCAAGATCTATCAAGCATATTCAAAGGGATTATTTCTAATCAAGGTTCATGATCAAGATCTACACTTATTGATGCCAATTCATGCTAAGTTGTATATCTACAATCCAAGGTTTCAACTAAGGTGTGGTGAGGTGTGACATTACATTTTGTTCATTCATCATTCCTTTTACAAATTGTTTCATTTCAAGGTTTAATTACTTAAAAGGGGTTTGACCAAGGAAAACCCCTATTCCCTAACAAACAACAATTTTCTCTTCTTTGATGTGTGATTGTAGGTTTTAGGTTGAAGATCTATTGGAGAGAAAAATTAAAAAAGTTGTTAAAGTTGTCACCTTTCTTTCAAAATTATAGAAAATGAGCTACATGATTTATTTCTGACTTTTCGATAGTTCCCGACTAGAATTTGGGAGGTTAGACTGAGAGGAATAGAACTTGGAAATTGATTTTCCAGAGCCCTATCCAAGACCCATTCTCCATAGGGAAAATGCATCCTCAGTGAGGTTTGAAAATTCACTTTTGGTGAAACGTACACAACATTTGACCCTCTTAAAACTTTCCTTTTAACTATTATATTAGTTAGGTTTCATTACTACTTCTCATTTGCACATTATAACTTGCATATTGAATGAAATATAAAAAAATAGGATGTTCATCACTTGATTCCATTTTGGTGAAACCCCTATTTTTATATGTTTCATAAAGTATTTCATTTCTTTGGATTTGGGTAATGAATTATGTTTAAATTAAACAATCAAGATCAAGACTAAATAGATAGAAGGAAATAAATTTGGTATGTTAAAATCTAATCAATGTTAGGTGTTATTCTTCCATTTCATAGAATTTTACTAGGGAAAGTTCTTATTCATGATAATTGTGAGTGAAATTGATAAAAAGTCAATTTTTCCTAGGGCTTTCTACTTCTCATGTGTGTGTCCTTGTATCATATGAATTTCAATAAAATTTAAGTATGAAAATTGACTATGAACCATGCTAATTGATTTAATTTGAGGAAATTGAAGTGTAATGATAAATCTTGAGATATATGTATTATTTGAAATGCTCCTTACATTTTTCAAAAGATTTTTTTGATAATTTACATTGAAAGTAGGATTTTTTGTGATGTGTTGTGGAAATTTAGAGTTGATTGACCATATAACTAGAAAATTTGTAAGCATAGTAATCCTAGTTTTCCTAGAAAGAGAAAACAAAGTTAAGGCCAAATATAGAAAAAAATATCACCATATATTTTATGTTTGAAAACTAACATTAGTAAAGGATAAAATGAATGAAACCTAGTGAAACAAGATAGAGTTGAAAGTGTGATGCTTCATGCATGTTAAAGTCTAGCTGATGAGTAGTAGATAGCTAAACTATAGTTTTATATGGTGTAGAATGAGATAACAAATGAAAATGAGTAGATACAAGTAAAATTGTATTTATTCAACTATTGTGAATGAACCTTGTAGGAGTAACTGAAGTTTGTGTGTATTTTGTCTATGTGGTATGATGTATTCAATTTCATAGAAAATACAATCTATTGACATGTAGAAAAATCAATAAATGTAGTGTTTTATGAATCAATTATGTAATACATGGTATACAACTTGGGATAAAGGTAGGGTGGATGTCATGGACAATCTAACTATGTGTACCCTTTTTGAAATTAATATGTTTTTAAATAATATATGTGAAGGTAAATGTTTAAATATGGTGTGGTTGTGCATTCCTATTGGTATATATTATTAGTATGTGTTTTTTATTATGTTGGTGTTTTCACCTAGCATCAACCCTCCCACTTGATTGAGATCATGCTAGTATAAATAGGAGTTGAGAGATAAAGAACCTCCATTGTAAGGTTAGGAGTTTCCATATAAGTTGTTTTATATCTAATCCCGAGAACATATTAGAACTACACTGGTTGGTTCATAGTGTAAACCTACTTTTTGAGATTAATATCCCATGGGTTGAGGATGGATTCCTATGTGTCATGGTGATGACAACCTTGATTAACTTCAAAAAAACAACAAAAATCCAAGATATAATTAATCAACAATTACTCAATTCAAACAAAGTTACAAAATTCTACTCCAAACAATGAGACCGATTCTTAGCAAAGGTAACAACAACATATAGAAATTCATTCCTTATCCAAATGATAGCATATAAACTTCATAAGTACCAAGTACTTACAAAACCTAGTGAAAGAAGAATAGAGAACAAAGTATTTAATTTGATGCCAAAATATGAGTACAATGACTCTAAGGGAATCGACATTCATTTCCTGCCCATTCATAACCCTTAGTTAGACAAGACTGAGTTGTTCCTTCCTCCAGTCATGCTTTACCTCATATTTGTCCTTGTTTCTTCTCATTACTCCTCTTTCTTAGCTTCTTCTTGGCATGTCTTTCTTATTGAAGGTGATCAGGATACCTCCCATACCATACCTTTTTATCAACAAAATAAAAAGAAATGGTTTCTTTTTATTTTCCCCATTGATCCCTCTTACTAGCTAAGAACCCCACTCAAAGAGTGGCAATTTCTTTCCTCTTACTAGCAAAAACCTCCCCCAAATAGGGGCAATCAGTTCCTTAAAAAATACAGTTATCATTGCCTGCACAAGCATAACCATCCTATCAACATATCACCAACTATGTCAATGCAATCCCTTCTCTCCCACAACCGTTCCTTGTATCTTCCTTACATTGTTTATGTTATTTGGCACTTGAACGATTTAGACAAACAACCTTGCTGGAAACCTGGCAACTTGTTTGTCTATAACAAAATGCCACGTGTTTGCATCCAACCAAGGAATAAGAAACTAAACACAACAAAAACTAAACTAAGAGCACAATCAAACCAAAATTTGAAATCCAAACTACAATCAAAACAGATGGGGAACGATGTGATGTAGGAGCATCCAACGGTGCAAGGCAATCTTGGATCACCCAAAAAAAATGTTTTATTTATTTTTCTTTAGTTGTTTTGAGTCCCATGATGGCACTTAAGGGGTATAAGACTGTTAGGAATCAAAAATAGCGAAAAATAGACACTTACTATTTTTGGTAAATCGACCAAAATGGGCTCGTATGGATGTGAAAATTTACCCCAAGGAGTAGAGCTAAAAAAAATTTCCAGTCGTGAAAGAATCACCTCAATACCCTCATGGTTTGGGAGAAATTAAAGTTTCCGTCTTGGAAAATTTCTCCAATGTGGCTTCAAATTCAGATATAAAACTTTAGAGGCCTAGAAATAGCTCAACAAGTGGCCGAACCAACCTATGATGGCTTCATGTGTTGTAGAGATTGTTGAGAGCTTTTGAACAATATGCAATAATAGCAAATTGGACACTTGGATCAAAAGTTATGACTCCGCGAAGTTGGTCCTCTAAATAGTGAATTTCATAAAAAAATCTTCCAGGCCAAAAATCAATCGGCGAGACTTTTGGCGCCAATACAAAAGGGGGAAATTTGAACTTTCTAGAAAATTCTATAGCAGTTATTGAGGAAAATAAAAAGCGTTAAGTGGGGGTTGTAGAAGGTGGCCCTAGATAGTGCAAATTGTGGCTTCAAATAGTAGATTTTCTTTTTAGAGTTGATTTTGTTGTAATGAATCAAGCCCATGAGGCTGTAGCATGTAAGCTTTGAATTTGTAATTTCATTTTCTGAAAATAATTGAAAGTGAGTCATTTTTCTATCTTGCATCTTCTGTATTGGTATTTGTTGTTGTGATTTATGTGGGTTTTGGGCAGTATGGTCCTCATCAAATGTTTTGGGCGGTGTGGCCCTCATCAAGTGGTATCAAAGCAGGAGTTCTTGAGGCTGTAATAGAATGTCGCATGTGAGGTAGTTGCGGTAGGACCTGTGAGTGTGGGTTGAGTTCAAGATGCCTCCAAGACTTGCCCAATATGGCAGAGGTAGAGGCCTAGGAGGTGGAGGAAGAGATCCACCTAAGGATGAAATCAAAGCCCTTAGAAGGAAATTAGATACCTTGCAACAAGAGGTTCAAAGAAGAGATGTGCAATGAGACATAGATGACAGTGAAGATGAAACAAAAGAGGAAATAGAAGAGGAAGAGTAGGATCCAATGGATCTTGGAGAAAGAATATTGTTGTGAGTGATCTCAAGCATTGGGAAGAGACCTAAAATGGAGGTTTCAACTTTTAGTGGAAATTTGAAACCTAAAGAATTGATTGATTAGATCAATGATATGGAGGAATTTTTTTAGTTTGAGGAGATTGAGGATCCTCACAGAGTGAGGTTTTCAAAGACAAAATTGAAAGCTGATGCCAGTATATGGTGGAAAGAGGTCTAGTTAGAAAGAGGAAGACAATGGAAAGATAAAATTTCTAGATGGGACAAAATGGAGTCAAAATCAAAGAACAATTTATTCCAGTTGATTACGAAATGGAGTTTCTCAAAAAGATGCATAGCTTGAGGCAAGGGAAAAGGACAGTAAAAGAATACACAGAGGAATTTCACAAGGTCCTGATTTAGATAGGACATTCTAAGGCGAATAAGGATAAATTTTCTTGTTATATTAATGGGTTGAAGCCAAGCATACAAGAAGAATTGGCACTGGTAAGAATGACCACCATTGAAAACACTTATTGGTTTTCTCTAAAGGTTGAAGAATGACTGAACAAGAGGTTTGAGAACAAACAAGGTGGAGGCCATGGAGGAAAGACTGGTGAACCGTCATATGTAGGTAAAAATGAAGATCAAAAGAAGGGTGAAGGTGCCATTAGTAGCCAGAACCAGAAAGGAGATAACACCTACCGTCCTTGTGATCAACACAATGGAGACCAAAGAGGAAGAGGAAGATCTGGATGAGGACCTCGAAGAGGAGGCTTTTGTGGAACCTATTTCTAGTGTGGAAAGGAAGGACATAGAGCCTATGAGTGTCCTCAACATCAAGGAAGGAAAAATAGAAGACTTGAGAGAAATGCACAAGTTGCACATGTTGATGAAGATGTTGAGTTTTCACATTATGAGGATGTAGAAAGAGGAGAGGTTCTTGTTACTAGAAGATCCTTGCTGAATGAGGAGAAGGAGCCAACTCAAAGGAAGAATTTTTTTTGCACCAAATGTAAGTTTGAAGGTAAAGTTTGCAATGTTATTATTGATGGAGGTAGTACTAATAACCTTGTTTCAAAAGAAATGGTTACTAAGTTACGGTTGGAGAGAGGAAGGCATCTGAATCCATACTGGATTGCTTGGTTGTAGAAGGACCATAAAGCCTTGGTAAATGAACAATGTCTAGTAAAGTTCAAGATTTAAAATTACCATGATGAGGTATTGTGTGATATTATGCCTCTGGATGTTTGTCATATGTTTTTAGGCAAAACATGGCAGTTTGATCAATGAGCAGTACATGATGGACATGCCAACACCTATTCTTTGACAAAGGATGGAATTCATCATAAGTTGAATCCCTTGAAAGAAGTAGAGGAAAAGGTATATAGTAATGAAAGAATTTGTTTGGTTGATGGAAGAAAGTTCCTAGAAGGTACGAAGCATGAGCATATGTGTTTTGCATTGATCCCTAGAGTTGATAAAGAAGATATTGTTGAGGTATCTATAGAGGTTTCAGATTTGTTGAATGAGTTTCAGGCTATTATTTCTAATAATGTACCTAAAGTTTTTCCTTCTGTGAGAAAGATTAGTCATCAGATGGACCTAATTCTTGGAGCCAATTTTCCAAATAAGGAAGCTCATCGTATGACTCCAGCAGAGAGCAAAGAGTTGAATAGACAAGTGCAAGAGTTGTTGTGGAAAGGATTGATTTGAGAGAGTTTGAGTCCATGTGCAGTAACTGCAGTACTAGCACCAAAGAAGGATGGGGAATGGCGGATGTGTATAGATTCTAGAGCCATCAACAAGATCACCATGAAGTAAAAATTCCCCTTGCCAAGAATGGATGACATTATCGATTATTTGAGTGGAACCGAGTACATCACGAAGATAGATCTAAAGATTGGATATCACCAAATCTGAATTAGAGAAGGAGATGAATGGAAGATAGCCTTCAAAATAAAGGAGGGCTTGTACAAGTGGTTAGTCATGCCTTTTGGGCTAACCAATGCATCAAGCACATTTATGCGGCTTATGAATGAGGTATTGAAAGAGTTTTTAGGAAAATTTGTTATTGTTTATTTGGATGATATTTTGATTTTTAGTAAGACATTGGATGAGCACTTGATGCATATCTTTTTTTTTTTTGAGAAACTAAGGGAGAAGAAGTTGATTAATTTGAAGAAATGTAGTTTTGTGAAGAGAGAGTTGGTGTATCTAGGATTTGTTGTCTTAGAAAAGGGTCTTAAAATGGATCCAGAGAAGGTGAAAGATATCATTGAATGTCCTACCCCAAGGAATGTTATAGAGGTAAGATCATTTCATGGTCTAGCAAGTTTTTACAGAAAATTTATTAAGAATTTTAGTAGTATTTGTGCACCTCTAACTGAATCGATGAGAGGGGATAGAAAAGAGTTTAAGTGGACTATAGGAGCATCCAAAAGTTTTTATATGTTGAAGAAGAAAGTTACAAAGCAATCTATTTTGGCACTTCCAAATTTCAATAAGGTCTTTTAGGTAGATTGTGATGCTAGTGAGACTGCCATAGGAGCTATTTTGAGTCAAGAAGGTAAGCATGTTGCCTATTTTAGTGAGAAGTTAAACGATGCTAAGAAGAAATATTCTATCTATGATCAAGAGTTTTATGCTATAGTTCAGGCTTTGTAGAAATGGAGACACTATTTTTTTCCAAAAGAATTTGTTTTATATACTGATCACCAAGATTTGTAGTATCTCAATAGTTAAGGAAAGTTGAATCAAAGGCACTTAAAATGGGTTGAGTTTTTGCAGAGTTATACCTTTGTTTTGAAGCAATGGAGTGGAAGGTCAAAGAGAGTTGTAGATTCCTTGAGTAGAAGGAAAAATTTGTTGATATAAATGAATATAGATGTTGTTGGGTTCAATGAACTCAAGAGCTTGTATCCAAAAGATCTAGACTTTGCAAAAGCTTGGAAGGATTATTTGGAACCTGATACAGTGGATAGGACGAGGTGGTTAGATTTCTTAATCCAAGATGGGATGTTGTTTAGAGGAAGCCAATTGTGCATTCCAACTAGTTCTATGAGAGAGAATCTAATCAAGGAGAAGCATAGTGGAGGATTGGTTGGACATTTTGGTCGAGATAAGACCATTACACTTGTCAATGAGAATTATTATTAGCCACAATTACAACAAGATGTGAAGAAGTTTGTACAAAGTTGTAGAGTATGTCAGATGGTGAAAGGAACAAGTTAGAATACTAGATTGTATCATCCATTACCTATACCTAAAAGGCCATGGGAGGATATTAGCATGGATTTTGTTCTTGGCTTACCAAGGACACAAGGAGGGCATGATTCCATATTTGTGGTGGTGGATAGATTTTCAAATATGGCATATTTCATTCGGTGTCATAAGACTAGTGATGTTGTTCATGTTGCAAAGTTTTTTTTCAGAGAGGTGGTGAGACTACATGGTCTACCAAAGGGTATAGTCTCAGATAGAGATACCAAATTTGTTTGTTATTTTTGGAGGAAATTATGGAAGAAGCTAAAGAAAGATTCGAAGTTTAGTTTTGCACACCATCCATAAACTGATGGACAAATAGAGGTGGTGAATATGAGTTTGGGAAACCTGCTAAGATGATTAGTTGTAGATATGCCCAAGGATGGGATTTGATTATACCATAGCCAGAATTTGATTACAACAATTCTATCAATAGGAGAATTGGTAAATCACCATTCTAGATTGTATATGGGAGTAGTCCAAGAACTGCTCCTAGATTGAGGAAGATGGATAAGGGGGAGAAGAGTAGTGTTGAGGTTGAATATTTTGTTGAGCACCTAAAGAATTTGCATGAAGAGGTGAAGAAACATATCAATAAAATGAACTCACAAAATAAGGCTCGAGCAGATCAGAAAAGGAGGTATAAGGAGTTCTAAATAGGAGATGAAGTCATGGTTCATTTGTGAAAGGAAAGGTTTCTAGTTGGTACATACAACAAGTTACAAATGAAGAAGTTTGGACCATGCAATATCCTAAAGAAGCATGATTCAGGAAATGCTTATGAGGTAGAGTTTCCTAGTAGAATAAACATTTCTCATTTGTTCAACATTACTGATTTAACAGAGTATCATGAAGGTGATAGAGAGGAGGGGCTAATAAATGAACAATTTCAAAAATTTCAGCACCTACTTTAGAGAAGGAAGAGATAGAAGAAATCCTAGATAGTTGTGTGGGTAGAAGCACAAGAAACAAGCATAATGCAGAGTACTTGGTCAAATGGAGAGGAAGACCTATTGAAGATTCATCATGGTTGTCTAAGGCTGAGGTTAACCATCTTGGTTTCCCTCTAACTCCTGAGAAGTGACAGGGTCACTTTTCAAATTACCTTGGCTGTCTAATGTAGGAGCATCCAATGGTGCAGGGAAATCTTGCATCACCCCAAAAAATTGTTTTCTTTATTTATTTTTAGTTGTTTTGAGTCCCATGATGGCACTTAAGGGGTATAAGACTGTTAGGCATCAAACATAATGAAAAATGAGCACTTACTATTTTTAGTAAGTCGTCCAAAATGGGCTCGTATGGACGTGAAAATTTACCCCAAGGAGAAGAGCTAAAAAAAATTGTCATGAAAGAATCACCTCAATACCTTGTAGGGTTTGGGAGAAATTAAAGTTTTTGTCATAGGAAATTTCTCCAGTGCAACTTCAAATTCAGATATAAAACTTTAGAGGCCCCAAAATAGCTCAAAAAGTGGTCGAACATGTTGGTAACTCAAGGGAATACAACTGAGAGGGGGGGTTTATCAGTTGTCACCGAATTTCAAACTTATTCAACTTATTAACTTTATTATCATATCTGATCATTAATCATGAAAGCATAAATGAAGAACACATTAAAAGCACACTTAACACCAAGATTTTTTTATGTGAAAACCCTATGAGGGGAAAAACCATGATGGAGGTCAATCCACAAGATTACACCCTGTTAAAAGTATAAGGAAATATGAATGAGGAATGCACATGCATTTAGGAACAATGCCTAGAGCTCACTACTCAATTACAAATAGGCTTACTACCCAAAGGAAGACACACTATCTTACAAAAAGGTTCAGATTAAAACCATTTGGATTTGAATTGAGAAAATAGCATCTGCGAATGCCTGGTTATAGTTTTGGTTAAGTACATGAACACCTCTTCACTCTTCTTCACTCTTCCTCACTCTCTTTTACACTCTACTCTGCCTTTGAATGATCTGATCTTTATTCACACATAGGACTCATACACTTCACATTCACACTTCACAATTCAAACAAAAAATCACTCTTATATATCCACAACAAGAAATTACATTGCTATAGGTCGACCATAAAGAGCTAATAAAATAATTACAAATAGTCATCCCAAAACAAATAAAGATTATTCATGCGAATCAACCAAGTTCAGCCACAACATAGTGAAGACTAAAAACAACATCCTCAAACATGAACCACTTTAATTAATTACTCTTTGAAGATCCACAACATGCTTCAACACCTTGTCCGCCAAGAACATGAAAAGCATGAACATGCAAGAGAAAATATCAGATCACGAGCACAAAAATCAATGTGGATCTGAAACATAGATAGAACACAAACTAGACATATCTACAAGCATCATGAAACATCAAAGAAGCATCCACAACAACTGAACTTACTGGAATCACATAATCTTCATTCAAGAACACCAAATGAAATAACAGAAAAACTGTCAACATGAAAATATCCATAACTCAATCAACTCTTCATGTGGATCTTTGAAACTTGACATGGATAAACTAGATATACTCAACAAGAAACCCTTTAGTCCACAACCTTGGAATAAAAACGTACTGGTCACACTGACATAAATAACTTCACTTCACCACTGATAACCTATAGCACTTCTTATTACAATTTTCTCAATATTCTCGACATATACAACTTCTAATGCAACAATGCTAATAGTGTTGACATCAATGATAACCACATATTAGAAACACAACCACAACATCCAACAATCTCCCCCTTTGGCATTGATGGCAACACATGATGTGAAAAATACCATCAACACAACTACGCTTAATCCTCCTTAGGTTCTGACTCTTCTTTCCTCAACTCTTCTCCCCACAAATATTTTTCACATTACTCTTCTCCACCTTTGACATCAATGTCAAAGATATCTTCTATATAAGCTTTGAACCACATATCTGAACTTCTAAACATTTGAACATATGACTACTCCCCTTGAGTAGCAGCCACCACAACATCAATCTAGATCAAAATATGATCATGAAATGCACGAATTGATGCAAATCAATGCATCCTTAGTTCTAATTAGGAGGGGCAATCACCCCTAACTTCCCTTTGAGATACTCAAAATTATCCTTAGGGAACAACTTGGTAAATATGTTTGCAATCTACTCCTTAGTAGGCACATAGTCCAATCTAACTTCATTTTCACTTACTTTCTCTCTCAAAAAGTGAAATTTGATAGATATATGCTTGGTATTTGAATGCAGCACTAGATTATTAGAAATTTTAATAGCACTTGAGTTATCACAGAATATAACAATAGGCTCATCATAAACAACTCTAATATCCTTCAACATCTGCTTCATCCATAGTACTTGAGTACAATTATTAGCAGCACCAATGTATTCTACCTCTACAATAGATAAAGAAATAGCATTATGCTTTTTGCTTAACCATGAAATCAACTTCTTTCCCAAGAAAAATGCTCCACCACTAGTACTTTTCCTATCATTCACATCTCCTACCCAATCAACATCAGTAAAGGAATTCAATGTAAGATCACCATCTTTAGGATACCATAGACCAAAATCAACTGTCCACTTCAAGTATTTGAAAATCCTCTTCACAACAGTCACATGAGATTCTATAGGATCAACTTGAAATCTTGCAACAATACATACAAAATTCATGATATCAGGCCTAGTTTGAGTCAAATAAAGCAATCCACCAATCATTGATCTATATCTTGTTTGATTTTCCTTCAAAGAATCATCATCAATTGTCAACTTGCATCCGGTCACCATTGGTGTACCAACTGGCTTTGACTCTTCCATACTTAATTTCTTCAAAAATTTCTTCAAATACTTGGATTGAGATATAAAGACACCTTTATCTAACTAAGTAATTTTCAATCCCAAGAAGAATTTCATCTCTCCAATCATTGACATCTCAAATTCATTCTGCATCTCATTAGAAAATTTCATGCACAAGCTATCATCTCCTCCAAATATGATATCATCAACAAAAACTTCCACAATCAAATCTTTATCATCATTCTTGAAATATAGATTACTATTAGCAGTACCTTTATTAAATCCAAGTTTCACCAAGTACTTATCCAATTTGGCATACCATGCTCTTAGGGCTTGTTTGAGTCCATACAATGCTTTCTTCAATCAGAAAACCATATCTCCCTGATCAGTCAACTGGAATCCATCAGGTTGCTCAACATATACCTCTTCTTCCAATTCACCATTTAGAAAAGAAGACTTGACATCCATTTGATAAACATTGTAGTCTTTGTAAGTAGCATAAGCAATAAAAAATCTCACAACTTCTCTCTAGTAGATATGAGGTAGATTTCCTTCCAACATCATGGTTCAAGCAACATCTAGAACTATTTTTCTCTTCCTTTCCACAACTCCATTTTTTTGAGGGGTCCACGGTGCAGATAATTGTCTCTTCATTCCATGCTCTTCACAAAAAGAATTAAACTCACCAGAAGTGAATTCACCACCTCTATCTAATCTCAGAAACTTAATCTTCAAACCAGTATATGTCTCAACCATAGCCTTAAAGATCTTGAAATTTTCCAGAGCTTCAGATTTCTCCCTTAAGAAAGTATCCCACATCATCCTTGAATAATCATCAATAAGCAACATGAAGTATCTGTAACCTTGTAAACTTCGAGTTCTAGCAAGACCACACAAATCAGTATGTTTACTTAGAAATGAAATTCTTGTTTTCTTTCCTAATTGAATTCTTTTCATATGGCATTAGTAGGTTTCACAAACTTAGGTAGATCTCTCACAACCTTAGTGGAACTTATCTTGACAATGTTATCAAAGTTAACATGACACATTCTCCTATGCCATAACAAGCTCTCATCAACTTGACCAGTCAAACAACTTTTACTAGCAACATTCAGATGAAAGATATTACCTTTTGTTTGTGTACCTGATGCAATCACATTTCCAGAATTTCCCAAAAAAATTAACTTACCATCCATGAACTAAAGATTGTATCCCTTATCAACCATTTATCCAGCACTTAAAAGATTATGCTTCAAACCTTCAACATACAAGATATCATCAGTGTTATGCTTACCATCAAGAGAAATGCATCTTATTCCATGGATCACACTAGTTGAATTATCACCAAATCTCACTACACCACCATCATACTTCTCCAAATTCACAAACTTGCTTTTATCTCTTGTCATATGATGAGAATAAGTACTGTCAATTACCCATGCATCTTTCTCTTAAACTCGAGTAGCTAGGGCTTTCTCCACATTTTTACAACTATAAAATTTAGTAGACACAGGATTATTTTCCTTAATAGCAATAAACATAAATTCATCTTCACTTGCATTTCCTTTGTCAGATTCATCATCTATCACACCTTCATCAGTAGCCTAGTAACACTTCTTTTGGAATTTAGACTTGTTAAATCTTCGCTTGGAAACTCTCTCAGGACACCTTGATGCAAAATGACCTATCTTATTGCAAGAGAAACATTTAATAGGAAACTTCCCCTTATACTTACCATTTCCTTTGGCTTCTCTTTTAACAATCAATGCTTCAAGTTCTTGAAGCTCTCTTTCTTCTTCATCTAGCTGTTTCATTTCATCCTCATACTTGAATGTCTTTCTTGACGAACTTTCACCCATATCATATCTTTGTCTATCTCTTCTAGAAGTAGTAGCCTTAAATGAAAATTCAACCTTAGCAAGGTCATCACCGAATTCACTCAACTCAAAAGTAGGAAGTTTACCAATCAACACATCTTTGGTAAAAAATTTCACAGTTCGAAGTTCTTCAATAGCACTAGCCTTGAATTTGTAAGAATCGAGAAAGGATCTAAGCACTTTAGAAACAATCTTTGATTCGTCTATCTATCCACCAACACATCTAATACCACACAAAAGTTCATTCACTCTTTGCATGAAAGTAGTAACATTTTCATCATCACCCATTTTCAGCTTTTCATATTTTCCTTTCAGACTTTGTAGCTTAGCAGTCTTCACATTTGCATCACCTTCATACAAGGCCTCCAACTTTTTCTAGATCTCATAAGCAGTCTTCAGATCCATCACATTTCTCATCTCATTATTAGTCAAAGAACTCAACAATGCCTCCCTATCCCTGATATTATATTCAACATCCTTAATCTCAACAAAAGTAGTAGGACCATTATGTGGAATAACATATATATTTTTTGTAATGCTTCAATAGGGTTCACCAATGCATCTTAGATGGCACTCCATTCAAGTCTTCCACAAAGAATAATTTGTTCCATCAAATCTAGGACTATCCTTCTTATAAGTCACTATCCCAGATCACCTCAAGCTGATAAAATTTTTCCAAGGAACCACGAGCTCTGATATAGATTGTTGGTAACTCAAGGGAAGACAACTGAGAGGGGAGTGAATCAGCTGTCATCGAATTTCAAACTTATTCAACTTATTAACCTTATTATCAAATCTTATCATTAATCATGAAAGTATAAATGAATGACACATTAGAAGCACACTTAACTCCAAGATTTATTTACATGGAAACCCTATTAGGGGAGAAAACACGGTGGAGGTCAATCCACAAGATTATACCTTGTTGAAAGTATAAGGAAATATGAATGGGGAATGCACATGCATTCAGACACACTTCCTAGAGCTCCCTGCTCAATTACAAATAGGCTTACTACCCAAAGGAAGACACACTATCTTACAAAAAAGGTTTAGATTAATACCATCCAAATTTGAACTAAGAAAATAGCATCTGCTAATGCCTGGTTACAGTTTCGATTAAGCACATGAACACCTCTTCACTCTCTCTTTACACTTTGCTCTACCTTCGAATGATTTGATCCTTATTCACACATAGGACTCATACACTTCACATTCACACTTCACAATTCGAACAAACAATCGCTCTTATATATCTGTAACAATAAATTACATCACTATAAGTTGGCCATAAAGAGATAATAAAATAATTACAAACAATCGGCCCAAAACAAATAAAGATTATTCATGCAAATCAACCAAGGTTGGCCACAACATAGTGAAGACCAAAAACAACATCCTCAAACATGAAACACTTTAATTAATTACTCCTCAAAGATCCACAACACACTTCAACACCTTGTTGGCCAAGAACATGAAAAACATGAACATGCAAGAGAAAATCTCAAATCACGAGAACAATGATCAATGCGGATGTGCAACATAGATAGAGCACAAACTAGAAACATCCAAAATTATCATGAAACATCAGAGAAGCATCCACAACAATTAAACTTACTGAAATCACATAATCTTCATTCAGGAACACCAGCTGAAGTAACATAAAAATTGTCAACATGAAAATCTCCATAACTCAATCAACTCTTCATGCAGATCTTTGAAACTTGATGTGGATAAACTTGATATACTCAATGTTCAAGAAACCCTTTAGTCCACAACCTCAGAACAACAATGTACTGATCACACTGACAAAAAGAACTTCACTTCACCACTAACAACCTGTAGCACTTCTTATTACAATTTTCTCAATATCCTCGACATATACAACTTCTAATGCAACAATACTAATAGTGTTGACATCAATGACAACCACATATCAGCAACACAACTGCAACATCCAATAGAATAGACCTATAGTAGGCTCATGCATTGTATAGCTCATCGATAGCTTTCCAATTATATGCAATAATAGCAAATCAAACACGTAGATCAAAAGTTATGGCCCCGCGAAGTTGGTCCTCTAAAAAGTGAATTTCATAAAATTTCTTCCAGGCCAGAAATAAATCGGCAGGACTTTTGGTGCCAAAACAAAAGGGGGAAATTTGAACTTTCTAGAACATTCTAGGGCAGTTATTGAGGAAAATAAAAAGGGTTAAGTGGGGGTTGTAGAAGGTGGCCCCTGATAGTGCAAATTGTGGCTCCAAATAGTAGAATTTTTTTCAGAGTTGATTTTGTTGTAATGAATCAAGCCCATTAGGTTGTAGCATGTAAGCTTTGAATCTGCAATTTCATTTTCTAAAAATAATTGAAAGTGAGTCATTTTTCCATCTTGCATCTTCTTTGTAGGTATCTGTTGTGATTTCTGTGGGTTTTGGGTAGTGTGGCCTTCATCACATGTTTTGGGCGGTGTGTTCCTCATCATGATGCCCCTGCATTAGGTGGTAATTATATTTTTTCCCACTTTTGATTATAGATACTTGACACTTCAATGACATGAGTATTAGAGACCACAGTGTTATTACATGTTATTATATATGTGTGTTGAAACTACCATTCCCCTCCCCCCTTAGGTGGATTTACCAAAGCCACATGGTATATGTAATGTGTAAATTTTTGTGAGGATGTGATTTATTGTTAATTTATCTATTGATGTTTTATTTTCTTTATTATTGTGCAAGTAATTTTCAATTTTAATTCTTGGGCTACTTGGCCATTTAAAATTCACATGGTCTTTCTTGTCTCAATGATTTATTTAAATTGATTTCTATTTGGAATTGAAATGTTGCCTTGTTAATTCTTTCAAAGCTTTCATTTTATATGTTTTTAATGAGACTTCTATTGTGATTTTTCAATTGTGTTCTTACATTATTTAGTTTTGAGGCTTTCTTATTATTTTCAACTACTGGCAGGTGTGGTGTAATGTGACATGTGTAAACTGCCATATCTAGGAGGGATCCTTTGTTAGTTGTATATGGGAGTAGCTGTCTTGGGAATTTCATTGTGATGATGGGGACTACAAATGGGGCTGGTACCAAGGATAACTTTAAGAAAGCCTGAGGAAAAGATATAAAAAACTTGGAACATCTTGCATTATTTCTAAAAAATATTAATTTTAAAAATGAATCTTTTTTTAGAAAAAATATTAAATTATATTGTGAATCTTTTCTAATCACTAGAAATTTGTAGGAGATCTTGGATAATTATTCTTTTATTAAAACTAATAAAATATTTTTTTTGGTGAATTATACATGTATGCAAACCAATAAAATCATTTCAGTTGAAGAATTAAACTTGTATGCAAATCAATAAAATAATTTCATTTGTGAATTATGCATGTATGCAAACCCATGAAATAATTTTGTTGGAAAATTAAACTTGTAAATTCAAACAAATAAAATAACTTTAGTGGCATATTATATAGATGTTGAAAACTATAAAATTAATTATTCAACAAATGTGTGATTTTATGAAAAATCATATAGTAGGTGGGAAAAAATATCAAATGCTAAATGATAACAATTAAGTTAGAAAATTGATAAGTTTTGATAAAAAATTATTTTGAGTCGATATTGATAATGATTAAGGTACATTAAGCCATTTAATTCTTGTATCTTTTCAATGCTTCAAAGTAATTTTCTTGAAGGTAGATGTCAATACAAATAAAACTTTCAATGGCTCTCCTATGTGCTAATGATGCCTCCAAAAAGAAATAATTATGATTCACATGAGTAGATGTCACTAAAATCTAGCTTTGATAAGATTTCACTACATTTGCGATTTTTATTTGGTTCTCTACAAGTGCAAGTGTTTTAGCTAGAGGAGATCACAATGGATACTACTTTGAATAGGTGATTATTCTTACCAATTTAAAACTAAGAGACCCCAATTGATAGTACAATTGATTTAGAAATATTGGGGTCCATCTTCCAAACACAATGCATTAAAGTGGAGGATGTATTGGCATCAGGTTGTGAGAAACTCTTCGACCACCCACAGGTAATATTTCCCTCTCAAATCACCTTGACATTATTTTCCAATAAATTAGACATAATACAAGATGCATGAATAGTCCACACTTTGGTGTTCTACTATATCTAAGAGTCCTACACCTCTCAAGATTTATTTTCTAAGGCTCATTGTGAATATGATTTTTTAAGGAAATAAATTCGCTTGTTGGCGGTCTATTCAAGATCACAAATGGTTGCACTTATAATGTTTGTTTACTTTGCCATTAAGCATGACATTCATAGTTCATGAAACATTATTGTATAGAACTCACTTTTAAGCTCATAGAGGAGAGTTAGGTGAACAATTTACAACAGAAGAAATATTTTAGGCTCATCTTTTCCTATTAGTTTACCAAACACCTTTGTTGATCCCACATATTGAGTGGCAATTATAGAAACTAATGCTACCCAAGCTAGCCCTAGTTTGATAAATGTAAATGAGCCTCTAGCTTAGTTTGTCTTTTAAAAGTGTTACTATGAATTTCTAGCTATCAAAGGGCCTTTTGTAATTCATATACTATCATATAAATATACACTTTAGGTGTCTTGCACCTTTTTTCTTAAAAAAATAGTGTTTGATTGTATATGTTTTATTTTGGTCATCAAAGGGCCTTTTGTAAAAAAAATGTTGAATCAATATAAATAGAAAATATTATAAGTAAATAGGATAGTCAATAGACTACCATGAATACAACAAAAAATAGATGTTCAAATTGCAATTTAAGACATCAAATTTTGGCCATGAAAGGGCCTTTTGTAATTTGTAAAATTTTATTTTAAATTTATTAAGTTTTAATTTATTGAACTTAAATTGGCTAAAATTAAATTGTTTAATTTTTTAATTTTTTATCAATAAGCTTGCAACAAGAGTTTTTTTTTATTTTTTTATGAAAAGGCTATAAGCCTATATATTATATTGATATATAAGATGTTGTAATTATAAAGATGTCAAAATAATTTGACATTTGTTTTTCAGGAATGACTATGCTTTCTAATGTCAATTTTTTTGTCCCTATCAGTCAAAAAAATTCTCTTATTACATAGATATCTATTAGCATTATAGCAAAAGAGGGCTACTCCACACTGTTTATCAACTTTTACATGCTATTAGCCATTTTCAAAATAGGAAACTTACTATCTATATTCTACCCTATATATGCATATCAACATACATATTATCTCCAACATCACCACTACCATTTAAATATTTTCTCCTTCTATAGTAATACCATGCACTGAATTTTCTCCAACTTCTTCATTGACTCCATTAGCCGACTGTGAATGAAGAGTAACATTAATATCTGGAACTTGCGGAGGGCGGTTTGGCTACATGTCACATTGGATGACTTTCTAGAACACACATATATGAGTGAGGATAATTGAAATTACTAGATATTTTATTTTAAATAGAGCAACTATATCCTTTCCCAAATAAAATTGATACTTGGCAAGAGCTTGGTAAAGTTGTCTTGAACAATCCATTTTGATTGACCTTTTAAATGAATCAAGAACTTCTACATATTTGGTCTTGTGAATCAAGAAGTGTCTTGGAAAGATTCCACCAATATATGCTTCACCATTCCAAATATCAGGTGCTTGCACACTTTGAAGAAAAGAATCATTTTCCATAAAAACTTCATTTACAGACTTTATTGCAATGCTTAGAACCATTTGGTAGTCATTTACCAAGTCAAGTAAATTGGAGATAAAGATGGATACTAGATTGGATGGGAAAATAATCCTCTAGGTCTTTGGGATGATAATTTCATCACCAAGTACTATCTTTATGCCACTCCAGATACATGGACACTCCATTTTGAACACATGTTGCAACTGCTCCTTTTTCTAACAACTTAGAAAATGACATCTCCCATGGCCTCACTTGGAATTTAGCTCTGTAGTTCCTTAGGAAATACTCCATCTCTGATGCACATCAACAAACATAAATAAAACCCCAAAACTAGATGTAAGAAAGAAACACAAAACTGGGTCAAAATCTTTAGACTTTGACAATCAACAGGGATACTAAGCTCGGTCGCTCAACATACTAGACTTCACTCACCATACACAACATACTAGACTTTGACTATAGGAAATATTCATGTGAAAGCAAGCCTATAAATAAAATTCAAAAACACACTAGAATCCCAAGATTTTTTAGTCACTAACCATGCTATGAACCCAAGTATTGAGAAATTTGAGGGAAAAAAGCAAGTGATAATGCCTTAGTTTTTGAAAGCATGTATGAGTTACAAATACAATGCCAAAACAATCACTTCATTTTAAACAATTTTTCCTAAGCAGATTTTTATGTTGCCACCTCATGACTAAAGCCTTTCACCTTATTATAGTTTTATTAAAATCTTGTACCTTTTTCCTACACAAAAAATCACACATTAGTATATGAACCTTTTTTTAATCCTACACACACCAGGTGAAATATTTCCCATGATCAAACCTTGTTGCATTGTACCAAATCCATTTGAAGCTTGCATCCAAAATTCTATTTTAGTGTACATTGTTCTTACAACACACATGAAATTTGACAAAACCATTTTTAAAATCCTTATAGAGAATAAAACAATTTAGATCTTTTTGATTACTATAATCTTTTCCATTTTTAACTCTGTTGTTATCTGAGGCCTAGCATTTACCCAATTTAGAGTGACCTCTTGAAAAGTTCATATTTTTGGACAAAACACTTTTTTATCTCCAAAACTCTCATCAACATTATGTGAGATCATTTCATCAACATCTTTCGTAATCATATACGCCGGCATATTTTTCACATATGTGAAGGATTATGTGGTAATAGTCTTTCTAATTGTATACATGATGACTCCTAGTTTTGTACATGATGTCTTGTCACCATCCCCTATTTCAGCCTTATTTGACAACTAATATTCCAACTTGACACTTACATACCCAAGAAAGCATCCAATTTTTAGTGCTCACACAACAACTTGTAGACAAAAGAAGATATTAAATTTATCCCCATTGCATAGCCCCTTCCCTTTTATCAAGATATTTGAAATTCTCTGTACCCATACTTTATTCTTGAAAACGTATATCATTGATATCCTTCTAATAATAAAAATGTTGAGAATAAAATATCTACCTGGAAATGATTAACTCACCATTGTGATTTCTTTACAAGGCTCCTTCATTCTCTAGAATATTACACAAACTTTCATTTGTTTTTTTGTGATCTATTACATGTGTTACTATTTCTTCATTTTGTTCGAAAAAAAGGTTTTTCAAACAATCTATCAGCCCATTCCCTTCTCTATATGTATGAAAGATCTGATACACGCTAAATTTATCCAGTAAAACCCATATCTACTTTAGAATATATTGAAGATGCCAATTGAGAATTTTACACACTTTACAAGAATTCAATATTATGAGAGAATCTCCTTCAATATGTAATTTAGTAATTTTTAAAAACCTTTCCATTTTTAATCCATACAAAAGAGCATTGGCTTCAACTACATTATTCATGACAATTGGAAGCTTGATTGACTTTGCCACTAAAACATTGCAATTATGATCTCTAATAACCACCCCTACCCCAACTGCACTTGGGTTACCTCTACTAGAACCATCAAAATTTAACTTCTACAAACCTTGAGGAGGAGGCTTCCAAGTTACCTTTGTCCAATCAATTTTGTTTTGTGCAAGTTGAATCTTGCTTCCTTTGAATGGTAGACAAATATGAGGCCACTTATGAATTAATGTTGAATCCCAATCTGTAAATGCAAAATCAACCCTTTTTGTTCTATAAACATAATTGTTGACCACTTCAAAGATATATTTTTCTAATCCAACCAATAGGTTATCCAAAACACATTTCTCTTTCCTAAATATGCACTTATTTCTATCCCACCATATTTCCCACACAACCATTGTTGGAATAATTCTCCAGATGTAAGCAAAAAAGGATTTGTTGAATAGAATTGGCATCTTGAGAAAATATCCCACAATTTGTTTGATAAAGGTGTAAACCAGTTCATTTTGTTTAATATAAAAAACCAACATGCTTGGGCAGCCTCATAGTTTACAAAGAGATGATTTATATCTTCATAATGTTTCCTACACAATACACATTGAAATGGATCTGCAAATCCCAACTTGGATAGTTTTTCACTCTTCAAAATATTGTTCTTAATTGTAAGACATGCAAAACATCTTGCTTTAGGAAAAACCATAGAATTCCAGCAAAATGTATAAGCCCTTTGGTACCCAATCTGCATACCATTTTGTGAAATTACTTTATAACCATCTCTGACTTAATATTGACCTATTTTAGAGAATGCCCACATTAACTTATCATTTTTATTTGATAAGTAAACTGATCATTTATCCAAGATCTACTTTATCAACACTTTGTGTATAGGTGGGATATTGCAATTTGATAAATCCTTCCATGCTACCCTTTGAGTTGTTATATCAACCTAGTCTATATAATCTTTAACCTTAACACCCCAATAAGACAATATATTTTCAGTTGGTTGAAAATCATGAATAGAACTTATTGGCGGAAGGCCATTCCAAGAATCTCTCCAAAATAAAGCTTCCTCACCATTATTAACTTCCCAAGTTAGATGTGACACTATATATTTCCTGCATGAAGTTAGAAAACTCCACATTTGTGAGCCTGAAGTGGGGTTTAACATAGTGAGAATTCTAGAAGGATTAAGATTATCTAAATATTTTACTTGCATGACCTTGTACCATTTCTTATTTGGCTATGTGTAGATATGCCAAACCAACTTAGCACCCAATGAAAGGTTCCTTGTTGCAATATTGTGAAACCATGCTCCTCCTTTTAACTTATCCATATAAATATTTTCTAAGGATATTAAAGGTACCTTTTTTGTATTATCTATATTTCTAGTCCATAGAAAGTTTTGAATTTTTTTTCAATTTGTGCCACAATTGATTTGGGGGTTTTAGTACAAACATAAAATAATTAGGAATTGAAGATAAATCTGATATTTCCATTAAATTCCCGCCTGACAAAGACAACCATCTTCCTTCCCAAGAACTGATTTTTGCTTGAATACTCTAAATTATTTTATGCCAATTTAAGAGATTTTGTTTTTCCCAATAAAGAAAGGAATTCCAAAATACTTACTGGGTAGATCTACTTCTTGAAACCCAAGGATCTTGACAGTATGTTTTGAAGCTATTTCCTTTGTGTTGAAGAGATAAATCTTGGATTTACTTTCATTTATTTTTTTCCTAGAAGCCTGAGTGTACATATCTAACACAACTTTGATTTGCTTGCTTCCCCTAATGCTGATTTTCCAAAAATAAATGTATCATCAACAAATAAAGAGTGTGATAGATATATTTGTTCTTGGAATTACTATACCCTACAGCAACCCTTGGGCATGACATTTGGAGACAACTCTACTCAATGCTTCTGCAAGAAAGATGAATAAAAAAGGTGAGATAGGATATCCTTGTCGAACCTCTTGTGTGGAACTAAAAAATACCATAGGTGAACCATTTATAATCATAAAAAACTTTATAGTAGATAAGTAGGAAAGCATCCATTTGCACCATTTATGACTAAATCCAATTTTTTTTAAGACTTGAATAAGAAATTTCTAGTCAACCCTAGCATATGCCTTCAACATATCAAGTTTCACAACCATTGCTGAAATGCAATAAAATGAAGAGTTTCATGTGCTATTAAAGCACCTTCAACCATCTCTCTTCCTGACACAAAACCACCTTGTTCTTCAGAAATAATACTGGAGATAAGAGGATGTAATCTTAAATAGATAGCCTTAGTGAAAATATTGTAAATTGTATTACAAAGAGATATAGGCCTGAAATCAAAAAATATTGCTGGAGAATCTACTTTTGGAAAAATTACAATATGTGTGAAATTAAACTACTTAACCATTCTCCTAGACTTTCATGATTCTTCCATTGCTCTTAAAAGATCAATGTAAATGAAATCCCAACATTTTTGAAAAAAACACTAGTAGAATTTGGAAAATAAATGACTATGTGACTAAAACTTTTAGTCACGTGACTAAAACTTTTAGTCACGTGACTAACACTAGTATTATTTGGAAAATAAATGACTAATTTGATCATTTATAAGTGACTAATTTGGTCATCGGGTAAAATCACAACTAAATGACTAGTATCAGACAAATAAAAATGACTAAATAAATGACTAATATTAGACAAATAAAAAATGACTAAATAAATAACTAAATAAATGTGCTCATTATTAAAATCTTGGACATAATTTTCATTTTAATAAACATACTCTAAAACCTTCATCAAGACCTTATTTTCAATCATAGCCCACCATAATTAATAATAAAATATTACAATCAAAATTACTAATAAATATTTTTTTTGGAATAAATATTTTGTTTTGTGGTGTCATCATGTGAACACCAAAGTTTCTTCTAAATTGACAAAAAACCACCAAATTATAAAAATTAATGAAAACCATAAGAGAACCTAAACAACTAAAACCCAAAAACCTTGAAAAATAAAAAAATAAGCAAAAGGAAGAGAAAAAACAAAAGATAAGAATATGCAACCAAATAATCTAGGAGGAAAAAGGACCAATTTTTTTTTTATAAGCATAATTTTCATTTTAATAAACATACTCTAAAACCTTCATGAAGACCTTATTTTCAATGTAGCCCACCAAAATGGAGCAATCAGTCGAAACCTTATTTTCAAGGTACTCGCCAAAATGGAGAAGTAAAGCGCGACACCTAATTTTGGATTGCAACCTCTACCCATTTTTTTGTATCAGACACAATTTGTGCAGAATCTTGTGGTAAGTCACTTTCCATGGTTTCAGTTAATTTTACTTTTCAAATATGTACGTAGTTAGGCCATATGATCCATATGATCCATTCTTTTTAATAATTTTAAGAGCTTCTTGTTGAGTAACAGTGATTATGTTCTTTTAATTTAGGCTAATTATGGAAAAGAAGAACCATCTTATGTTGCAGAAATTAAGGATTTATATAGAGAGCTTGGAATTGAGGTTTGTTTATTCTTTTCGTTTCCGTTATGAGATGTCAAAAGTGATCTTTTCTTTTTGAAGTTTCCACTATCAAATTGCATAGTTCACAGGAGAACTTACTTTTATCTATAAAAATGATATTAAGGGACATGTAGATTGACTTGTCTATACAAATTTTAGAATTTGAACTCTTAAAATTAGCTTCCACTTTCTGAGGGGGCATGCAAATCACTTTTGAAGTCAAGTGTAAAAAAAATAGTAGCATGTAAAAAAAAAGGATGAACAATAATAAAGTGAAAAGTGGCTCTTCCTATATCAACCATGAAGAGTACAATGAAAGGAGTGCAGGGATAGTAGGGGTTTAACGTTTACAGTGTAGTGGAACAGTAGTTCAATTGTATAGTAAATGTCATCCTACTTTGTTTGAGAACTCTTACTGAATTCCCAAAAATAGGAGTTCCCAAATTACACCAATAGATATTATAAATAGAAAACAAACAACAATATTTTCATATAAAAACAACAAGAGCTGATTCATAGGCCCTATGAAAATCTCTAACTTTTTAGCTCCCCTTTAATATTTTTTTGCATACTTACATATTACATCTCCATGATTAATATGGACTGGAAGGGTTGAAAGGGAACATGTTACTCTTTTCCATTTATTGGGCAATAAAGAGTTTGAAGTGACTGAAATAATCAAATGTAGCTCTTTACTCTAGATGCTTTATTCTCATTTGGTTATTAATATATCCAAATATAAAACATGATGACCTAAATTAGAACTAGAAGAAATCTCATGAAAACTACAAGAAGAGATCAGTGATTAGATGAATCATGGAAATGAAACCAACTCCATAAGCCACAATAAACAAAATATGCAATGCAAATGAGAATACATGCCTTCAAAGGAGTTGTCATGGATAAAGAATCATCCTCCCTTAGATCTCTTGTGAGAATGCCTGAAAGCTCTTCAGTTATCCACAATATCTACATGCTATGAGCTCTAATACAAAGATTGTGCATAGTTCTTCTTAGTTTATTCAATTTGGTGCTATTATTTTTATCCTGTGTTTAGGCTTCAAACCAACCCCTCTTATTAGTATTTGTCTTCCAGGGCTATCTAGAAGAGGGTAATCAAAATCAGTACTGGAATATTTGAAAGTCAAAGATCCTTTCCCTCAAACTAAAGCTTTGTTCTCAACAAACCATAGCTAAGACAAGCCAAGAACTAGTGGAAGGGAAGTTGAATGAAAATTGAGAGCAACTAAAAGCATTGCTAAGAAAAGTTCCCTTTCCACTATAATTGTCGGTTCTAGTGTCTCCTTGTTCCTTTTTTCTGGCATCTCGTCATTTTTCATTTCTTGATAGAGAGCTTTTGAAAGATGTGCAAGATGTTCTTCAATCTCAACAATCAATGTTGAGATAAAATGGAAGCATTTCTCTTGCAAATAAGGTGCTAAATCATTTATCCTTGAAGGAGATTTATGTGCATGAAGAAAACTTAGGAGGTCTTCCAAAATATTCTTGGACCCCTCATCTATGGTATCTTTTATTTGACTAACCTTAGTTCCAAAGTAAGCGTTAAGGCAACCAAACCATTCTTCATCATTTGTCTTCATAAATCTAAAACTCAACCCAGGTAAATTGACACTTTTTAGGTCCCCTCTCTTGACAAGCCAGCCCTCACTAGTAGTTAATTTGTGCAAATGGGTTTCAACATATTTGTAACTTTCCAAAGATGTAACTATGGCTTCAAGGCATTTACCAACCTTAACTTTAGTTGACCTCCACCCTCATGCTCTTGTTTCAATTCAGTTTCTTTCCAACCCTATAAATCATAGACTAATAAATGGTAAGCCTTGAAATCATGGAACAAAAAACTACAAGAGGTGGAGCAAGCATACAACATTAAAATTGTGACTTGCAGTAGTAAAAGAAAAGAAGCAGTAGGCAGTTTGATATACAATCAGAAAAGGGAATTTTATGAGGTTGCCTTAAGGAAGTAAATTAAAAATTAAATAAAATCACACTTCAAATTCCATTTAAATGTTCATTTGTATAGTAGATGTCATCCTACTTTTTTTGAGAACTCTTACTAAATTCCCAAAAATGGGAGTTCCCAACTGACGCCAATAGATATTATAAATAGAAAACAAACAACAATATTTTCATATAAAAACAACAAGAGCTGATTCATAGGCCCTATGAAAATCTCTAACTTTTTGGCTCCCCTTTGATACTTTTCCATATACTTACAGATCACATCTCCATGATTAATATGGATTGGAAGGGTTGAAAGGGCACATGTTAATCTTTTCCATTTATTGGGCAATAAAGAGTTTGAAGTGGCTTAAAGAATCAAATGTAGCTCTTTACTCTAGATGCTTTATTCTCATTCGGTTATTAATATATCTAGATATAAACCATGATGACTTAAATCAAAACTAGAAGAAATCTCATGAAAACTACAAGAAGAGATCAATGATTAGACGAATCATGGAAATGAAACCAACTCCATAAGCTACAACAAAAAAAATATGCAATGAAAATGAGAATACATGCCTTCAAAGGAGTTGTCATGGATAAAGAATCATCCTCCCTTATATCTCCTGTGGGAATGCCTAAAAGCTCTTCAGTTATCCACAATATCCACATGCTATGAGCTTTGATACAAATATTGTGCATAGTTCTTCTCAATTTATTCAATTTGGTGCTATTATTTTTATCCAGTGATTTAGTCTTCAAACCAACCCCTCTCATTAGTATTTGTCTTCCAGAACTATTTATAAGAGGGAAATCAAAATCAGTACTGGAATATTTGAAAGTCAAAGATACTTTCCCTCAAACTGAAGATTTTTTCTCAACAAACCAGAGCTGGGATAAGCTAAGAAGTAGTGGAAGGAAAGTTGAATGAAAACTAGAAGCAACTAAAAGCCTTCCTAAGAAAAGTGCCCTTTCCACTATAACTGTCGGTTCTAGTGTCTCCTTGTTCATTTTTTTGTCATCTCCTCATTTTTCATTTCTTGATAGAGAGCTTCTGAAAGATGTGCAAGATGTTCTTCAATCTCAACAATCAATGTTGAGATAAAATGGAAGCATTTCTCTTGCAAATAAGGTGCTAAATCATTTATCCTTGAAGGAGAAGGGCGGGGGCCCTAGCTCGGTTTGCTAAGTAATTCCGTTGCGGCTCTGCTGGTCACGAGTTCTAGTCTCCCCCGTCCCGTGGTACCAGAGGGCGTGTCGCGCCAGCGCCACCAGTCACGTTAAAAAGTTTACCAGGCGCACTGCAGTTTATAGGGGGTCGTGCTACCCGATTCCTGCAGTCTAAAAAAAAAAAAAAAGGAGATTTATGTGCATGAAGAAAACTTAGGTCTTCTAGAATATTCTTGGACCCCTCATCTATGGTATCTTTTATTTGACTAACCTCAGTTCCAAAATAAGGGTTAAGGTGACCAAACTAGTCTTCATCATTTGTCATCATAAATCTAAAACTTAACCCTAGTAAATTGACACTTTTTAGGTCCCCTCTCTTGACAAGCTAGCCCCCACTAGTAGTTAATTTGTGCAAATGGGTTTCAACATCTTTGTAACTTTCCAGAGATGTAACTATGGCTTCAAGGAATTTACCAACCTTAACTCTCTCACACAGATCTGCAAATCCATCAGCTATTATTTGTTTCATCCTACTAACAAACAGGCTTTCAAAAAGTTCATCCCATAGACTCTTTGAGTGCTTCAAAACAATCTCACACACGCATTGGCATGGAAACTCAACATTTGAACCAAAAACCATTTTTAGCCACTCCAAGCTCCCTTCAAATGCATCCAAACTATCCAATGTTTCTCAGATCAATGTATCATTCTCTGCAAGTTCCTTGCCACTTATCACAAGATCAAGCAAATACTTTCCCCCAAGCCTATCTGCAGAGAGAATATCATCTACACATGTCTTAAGCCATGCTAAGAAATAATCTGATATAAATTCACTCAGAAAAAACATCATGGTAGCTTGTAGCTTCTCTCTATGAGATTTCCACAACTGTACCTCATTGTCTGGGTTTGGAATCCTACCAAACAATTGTGATTCAGGTGGCACTGCCAACACAATCTTTTAAAAAAGAGGAAAATTTCTTAGAACCTCCAAGAAGAGTTCCCCAACTTGACATGGTGTTACCTGTATGACTCTTACCACATTATAGAAAATGGAACTAGCTACCCCCACCTTATCGGTCTATTAGCTGGATGTGTCTTCTGGTTCCAACGATGCGTCGACAGTTCTATTTTTTCATCAGCGTGAGGATCTTCTATCAGTGGGATGAGGTCTCTTGTTCCCATGATGGTCTAATGGGATGTCATCGGTGGAGTTCCACCAACGAAATCCCCATTGGACCATCACGAGAACAGGAGACCTCGTTCCGCCAATAGAAGATCCTCACACTAATGAAACAACAGAACCGTTCCACCGACGACATCCCCATCAGACCATTGCGGGAATAGGAGACCTCATCCCGCCAATAGAAGATCCTCACACCAATGAAAAAACAAAACCGTCAACACATCATTGGAACCAGAAGACACATCTAACTGATAGAACCCTCAGTGTGTGAAATCTTCTAGCCATTTCTATTAGAATGAAGCAAATGGAGTTCATGGGATTTTCTTCAGATGATATGGAAAATTTTGTTTGGAACCAAAGAGAGTTGAATGGGTGTTTCAAACTTAATCAAATCTTAGTGTACTTAGAAGATTGGTATTTCTTTTCTGATCATCATGATTTGGTTTAGAGCCAGGAAATTGAAGCAAAATGGTGATAAAGAATAATAGGGCATGGGCAGAAAATGTGTCAGGCTGTTTGGGAAAAACGCACCTTAAACATTAGAGATCTTCAAATTTGGGAAAATATTTTTAGAGGTTCCTTGCAAAATCCATTTTGTGCACATTCTACAATCAATCATTTCATTCCATGAGATGGCATCTCTTTGAGGCATTCTTTCAAACAATTCATGTGTTTTCTCTATGATTCCACATCTTGCATATATTGTCTACCAAAGCATATCCAACTATAACATCCAGGTATCTTTTTAATTCCTCTATCTTTCATCAATCTCTTTACTATTTTAACCTCGTACAAATGTTTTAGAGAAGAACATAAGTTGCAGCATTTTTAGGATCCAACTAAAAATATGAATGGTTGATCAACCATGCACACCTAATGATCAACTATATATGTAAATTGTAATGCAATAAGGGTTATTGGCATGTGAAGTATGTGCAGTCCTCATCCACTAAACCTGCATGACTGCATGCACCTAGAACCCAAGCAAAGCTTACAATGTTAGGATGTGTTCTAGAGTGCTTCATCAATTCAAATATTTTGAGAGGTTCCTTGCAAAATCCATTTTATGCACATTCTGCAATGAATCATTTCATTCCATGAGATGACATCTCTTTGAGGTATTCTATCAAACAATTTAGCTGTTTTGTCTACAATTCCACATCTTGCATATATTGTCTACTTAAGCTAGTTTTTCCTATAGCTATTGTTATTTGGTGTTTTCAATGTTGTAGAGTTAGATTTTCCTGTATGCCTAAATGTCTTTTTTCATAAAATCAAGTTTATACTATGCTCCCCCAAGTTTTGGGGACATGGATAATAGGGGATGGTGGGACGTTTTTTTGGTACGAGGGTACTTTTGGGTCATTTTTTAGGGGATGGTAGGGGACAACTATAAAAAATAGGGAAATTTTAAAAAATATAGAGAAATTTCAAATATTCATATCAGAACATTGATAAAGCATTCATCATAGGAATTATAGAAGATTAATACATAACATCAAACTTGAATTGAGATTTCACATAAGAATTGACAAACAAAGTAACAAAATTAAAAATATTTTATTGTCAATGTGCATACATATTAAATAATAATTATAACAAAATTCCCAAAGGCTTCAAGTTTCAACTATAAAATGACAAAAACATAGAAAATATATGGTTGTCCCTAATCAACATATGCAACTGGTAGGTTTGTATCAAAATTGGAGCTCAAGTTTGTGTCACTATTAGATGAAAAGGTAGGGGGAAGTTTTCGGGTCCCCCAAGTCCCCGAAACATTTTCGGGACGAGTCCCCGTGGAGCACTAAGTTTATATGGTTTGAGGTTTTACCTGACCACAAAAAACCTCTGTGGTTGGAACAGAGTTATACACCCCTCTTACTGATTACACCTTATCATCTGCTAGAGACCTTTGGGTGACTCCTGGTAGTGGTACTGTGATGGATTGAGGGGGAAAGCAGTAACATAGGTTGTTGTGATAGTAAAGTGGAGGTTTGTATGTACACTATTTAAGTCTTGTAAGATTCTAACCTGGAATCTAGAGGCACCAATTAGGAAAACCCTAGTCTGATCCTTCATAAAATATTTCACAATACCAATACATAAATCTAAAAGTGTATTTGATTTTGAATTGTATATCTGAATAGCTCTATTTCTTCTTGAATTAAACATTTTAAAACTGATGCAGGAGCACCAAGGTATTTGTGAAATGTTGATTCATGGAGGTCTTAGGCTAGTTTGAGTTTTGTGTCTAGAAGTCATTAATAAGGTCATGATTGACCAATTCATATTGTAAGCATGTGTAGGCATCATGAAGAGTGTTGGAGGTGGTGGTAGAGCTGTGAGAGGTTGGTAATGTCATTTTTCAATAAACCCTACCCCAAGCTAGTGTAAAGTGAGGTTTTTTAGTTACAGAGGTTAGATGAGAGTTTTCCCATCTAAAAATTGTTGATTAGGGATCTATTTGACTGGTAAGAAGATCTGAGTGGTTGTTTGGAGTTGGAGGAAAGAATTTGAGGTACCTCCTTTGAAATAGAGACCTAATTGGTCTATTAGGACAACATTGTTTGTAGGTTTTGTGTGAGATGGTCCAAAGTGACCCATGATGGTTTTGAAGGTAAGTTATAGTTTGACTTAAAGGGTGTCTAAAAGAGTAGATAGATTCATTGTTGAGTGGTTCATTTTGAGATAAAGTAAAAAATATGGGTCTTCAAACCTACTAGATGAGTTGAAGAGTTTTTGCAAAGGGGTGATTTGGAAGAGTTTTGTGAATCAATTGGTTATTTGAATCAGCTTGATTTGTGATGATTTATTGAAAGTCAAATTGCTTTGCATCAAAAAATTTCCATCATATTGAAGCTTGATGGGAAGAAGGGTCCATTGAGAGAACTCAAGGGGTGTTACTTGCTAGGAGGAGAGAGGTTGTGGAGTACTTGTGGGCTTGAACAAGTGATTGAGCTCACCTTCCTTGTATTGAAGAGGATGTATCGGGTATGTATTTCCTCAGTCAGGATTAAATTATAACTGATGGTTTTGTGATGAGATGGTGTTGATGAAAAATAACATAACTATGATAGTTGAAATTATTTTGGTGGTCATATGACATTATTTTTTAGAACATTTATAAAGAAAGCATAGATTAAATTTTGTTGTGCAGAAGCAGTGAGTAGGCTACATTCCTCTGCTTGCCTCAAATCTTGATTTGGGTGATGAGGACAGAGATATAATTCCTTCTATTACCTCACACTTGTTCCTTCTGTTACCTCATACTTGTTCTAGTCATGTAATCACCTTGATGATTGTTACCTCACCCATGTTCCAGTCATGTATTTACTTTGATGATTGACTGACTTGTTTTTAGGGCTTACAACTTACAGGAAAAATGAAGGCCCTTTGACCTTTTAGATCATCTATGATAATTTAATTACATACACAAAAAACCATGGAAGGATTTAAGTATTTAGGGTTTTGTTGAAGATATCATTGTACTATTTGAAGATTTTGGTCTGTACCTGTTTTAAGCTAGATGTTATGCTTTTGGCCTTGAGATTGAGTGGGACTCTCAAAACTTACATTTTTTTGGTCCTGACAATAGACTTTTAGTATGATATGGTTAAGATGGTTTGATTGAGAATTTGAGAACAATAAAGGATAAGCCTCAATATTTTATGTCATTTAAAGATTGGAATAAAGATTATTGGGTAGGACAACTTAAGACCTTAGATTTGCACTAATTATATATCAGCTAGAGACCTGACCTATACCTCATGTAACTCTCCATGACTATAAATATGATCTTCAAATTAGAAATATATACATTCTACGCAAGATTTATTTGTTGAGTAGATACTTAGGGAATGTGTAAACATGATAGTGAATACCATGAACTAGTTAGCTTTATCTACTAGTTACTTCTGATCAACTAAGGACATTTATATTTCAATTTTAAATAAAATTTCAATATTGAAATTCAAAATTTAGACAATTTCCACCTGCATTGCACATAAATGGAGGAACACTTTGAACACATTTCTTTGATTATGCTTTCATCTCCTTTCACATTTGATTATACTAACTTATTCTGAAAAACAAATTGATTTCAATGTTCTATCCCATGGCTCAGTTCTTGTTTTTGTGTTGAACAAAAATGAAACACTAAGCTTCAATGTCATGTTGGATTGTCAGAAAGCTACAATGTGAAAATAGCTTCTTTAGAGTCTTCATTCTATTCTATCTTTGCAAATCTATTCTTTCCAAAAAAAAATTGCATACTCACAGTGACCATGAACAAATTATTGCAGGAGTGGTAGGTTATTCTTACCTATATGAGCCACTTTGGTGGGCAAGCATGATTACTAGTAAGTGCTTATTACTTATTAAATCAAGTTTAGGTGACAACTAGAGAATATTAATGTTTGAAAATTGACATAAATTACTAGCATTCAAACTATTAATTTCCTTATTTACAATCTTTTTTGAGATTATAGTTGTATGGCTAAAGAGTTTATATATTCATTGTTTTCAAAATTTACAGTTTATTTGTAGTGACTTCACTGCCAGTCCTTAACAACTATTTTAGAATCAAAATTTTCACTAAAAATTACATTCACCATCTTTTATGAATAACTACTAACTACCCTACAAACCAAAAACTCCTTTTCATTGCCCACAATTTTGTAAAACCCCCAAAAACTAACTACAAACAGCCAAAAAACTCAAATTCATGGTAGAGGATTATGTTAACTGTAGAGCTACAAATGAGCTACTCACCATAGTTTCCATAGAGGTCTCGTTCTTCTTCTTCTTCCTCTAAGGTCGCTACTCCAACTTCTCCAGCTGCTCCAACTTCTTCAGCCTCTTTGCTTTAGCCTTTACCTTCACTATCACTGCCTCAACCTCTATTGATTCCACAATCAATTTCAAAGCCCCCCACCCATGTGTTTCTCCCTATCTCCATCTAGCCATTTCACAAAGGATACACATTTCACTATTTTTTCATCCTCTTCGCTTTCAATTCCCTCATCAACATCCATCCTAACTCTGAGAATCGTCCATTCCAATAGTCAGTCCATGTTCTTTAGATAATGCTTATGCACCAATGCCTTCATCACCTTTTTCACAACTTCAATCGGCTCTCCCAAATCTAAGCCCCAAGACATTATGAGTGAATAAATGTCCAAATTAGTTATGTACCTGTGCATGAGCTAGCTAAATCCTCTTCCAAGAATTAGTTGCACTGACTCCACTAATCGTTCATCATTGTATAGGAAACACCCCATCAGTCTTTTTACCGATGGTTCTCCATAAAAGTGTGAGAGTTGTTTATTCGTTTTAAGCATGAAACCAACTTCCATCACCTCTATAGCGAGAGATCCATCGCCTCCTGTACACAGTTTTCACACCTATTGTTTTCCATAGTAGAGGAGCATCAAGAAAGTAATGCCTCAAGAATTTAATAACTTCATTCACATTCCCTTCCATAAATGCTGGGCATATGTCAGTCATCGCTGCCACCTAACTCCACACTTCGCTTATTCACTTCAAGAATTAAAACCTACAGTTACTCCAATTTTGGAGCTCCCTAAATGCACCACCTATTTTAGTCTTGTCATCGGGGGAGAACATTAATTTTAAATATCTCGATGATGCCTCAGGATGTCACATCAGTTTGAATAATCATTATCACTATATCGGTGAGACTATGATTCTTCTTCCACTGATAGCCACCTTCTCCACCGATGAAATTTTTTCCTTAGGTTTATCAGTGAGACTCTAGATAACATCACCCCGATGCAACCCAACTCCACTGATATACATTATGCACTTGCTAATCCATGGTTATATCAAGCCATCGGGGGAATGCAAACATTTGTTCCACTGATGTTCATGTGTCACAGTGATGTGCTTACTTTTTTTGACTCTGTCGGTCTATCAGGGAGAGCATCTTACGAGTCAACCCGATAGGGTATTGTTACACCGATACTTGGTTATGAGCTACTCTCATCAGGCCATCGGCGAGGCTATAATGGGGGTTCCACCTATGAGGCATTGTTAGGCCAATAGTGCTAATTTTTATTTAGGGATGGGGAAATATTTATGGAGCCTCATACTATTATGGTCTCATGCTTACTATTATGCTTTTGATAGATTTTTTCCAAGGAAGTGAACTGTTTGACAAAATGCTTTGGTAGACATGTATGGAAAATGTGGTAGCATAGACAAGGCAGTGAATTGTTAAAAAAAATGCCTCAAAGAAATGTGGTCTCATAGAATGCCATGACAAGCAAATGCAATTGGCAGCTACTCCTAGTTATTATTTATGCAATGTGAAGTAACTGCATAACTACTTAGGTTGACTTTGTAAAAACTATATTGTAATTGAAATTTTGTCATCTATCGACATCTAGTTATTAGTTATGCAATGTGAAGTAATGCTTTGTGTTTGAAACATGTGCAATGCAATGTAATCAAAGATATGAATATAAACTACATAAATCTATTTTTTACAATTCATTAGTTAAACTCTTTATTTTATTTTCCCTCTATATCTCTAGGCTATGGAAATGCCTTTCAATTTCAAAAAAATAGTTTTTATCTCTTATTCTATAATTTTTTACCTTTTTTTAAATCTAATTTTTTCCTGATTTTTTAATGCATGGGGTTATGTTTTTGATAATATAAGTAGGGAAGGGCCTGATCTTGTGGAACAAAAGCAAATAAAAAAAAGATACTAAGGTGGGAAACAAAACCACCATCCAAACCAAAAAATAGCATGATAATGGCTCGTAGGCCCAGATTTAAAACCATCGCTGTAGTCTAGCCCATAATTATCAAAAACAAAAAGTTACTACTAGCAAAGTTTAAGCTACGAAGACCATTGATTAAGTCCACAATATACCAGGTGGTATTCCATTAGATCTTAAAGATTAAATACGAACAGTCCCGTATATTGATTAAAAACAAAAAACCCATCAAAAGAAGGAAAAATAGCAACCCAAGCCATTAGCTAGCCTTCCTTAACAAGTCCCCATACTCCCCTAAAAGAGCCACATACTCATGCCAATTAGGTCCCTTTGTTTCATCCAACAGTTTGAGGGAGTCAGCCTTTCCTTGCTTCTTTAGTTTTCTGCTAATCTTTGCTTCACCCAAGGCCTCTCCTAGCGTTGTGCATCTCATCAGCCTATTGGAGAATCTCATCAGGGTCACCAGAGCCTTTTCCATATCCTCAAATTGGACCTGCAAAAGGGTTAGTGTGGTTTTGAGAAAATCAATACTCAATTCTTTAGAATTATTCTCTCAACTAGAGAGCCCAACCTCCTCTTCATTCCCAGTTACATTATTTTCTCCAAATGGCTCTATTGATGGTGTTTTCTACACAACAAATTAGATAGAATATGGAAATCCTATCTCTCTTGAAAGGTAAATCTCTATCAGCAAGCCTCAAGAGATAACCCCAAGGTCTCTAATGTCAAGTCTTGACAATGCATAAACAACTCAAATAATATGTGAAAATGTTGGTAATCACAAGGGGCATTACAAATGAACAATGTTAAAAGTGTACTTTCATTAGATACAACAATATGGTGATGCTTTTAATCCTAAAACTAACCCAGATTCAAAATAAACAACAAAAGAGGTAAGGGTTTTAGAGAGATTTCCAAGACTAAAACCTAAGATCAATCACAAAAATGATGAATGTTGCAGATGGAAAGATCCCCAATGAAACCAATCTTTGTTTGATCAAGGAAAAGCCTACAACTCCATAGAAATGGTGCAATCTTCTAAGGAAACTAAATATTTTCAAACTTTGAACATTCATTCACATACCCAATAACTGGCGCAATGTAAACAAGCATCCACAGTTGAACTGATGCAAGAGCATCTAGTGGTGTAAGGGCAATCTTGCATCACCCAAAAATAGTTAAATTTCAAGTTTCTCAAATTTTAGATGTTTTTACATTTTTGGATACCCTTTTCGTCATAATGAAATTCCCAATTTAGGTTTTTATTTTCTATTCCTGGGTGGAAAGATATTGTAGTTTTAGTTTCCCAGATTTGCACCTAAAAATATTTTGAGTTAGATTTGAGGCACTTAGAGTTCCCAAACCGGCCCCAAAACTTTTTGAAATTGGCATAGCGGATTTTGAGTGCGTTCTTGACTTCGAGATATTTCCAACGGTTCAAACGGTTCGCGAATCGGAGCCCCGGATCAACAGTTATGGCCCCAGGAAGTTGGCGCACTTTCTAGAAGATACAATTGCAAATGTTCTTTTAAAATTTGAACTTCAAGTTATAATTTTTTGGCGCCAAACTGCCTAAACTCAAAATTGAATGTTTTTTTGGCTCCAAACTAAAGGGGAGCTCTATTTATGGGCAAGTTTCTAATTTTTGGGTAACTTTTTGGGGGACAAGCTCGCATATTGCGAAAGGGTGATTCTGTAGCTTTCTATAACTTGCATGTGTTGTAGAACTTGGGGATTTGAGATCCTCTGCATGTAAGAAGCTCTATTTTTCTGAATAATAAAATTATTCTCTTGTTTGTGGGTTATTTTCTAAGTCTCGGGTTGTGCCCTCATCAAGTGGTATCAGAGCGGGTTTTCTTGAGCGTGTGGACAGATCGCCGATCATGAGGCAGTTCACACCAAGACCATGGTTGTGGGTCAAGGTCAAGAAAGACGCCTCCAAGAGTGATTCCTAGTAGGTGTGGTGGTGCCAGAGGTGGTCGAGGTGGAAGAAATGCTAGTGGAAGAGATGCACTGGCAGCCCTCCAGAGACAGATTGATGCGTTACAAGAGTAGTTGAGAAGAGGGTTAAACCCGAGGGAGGAAAGTGAGGATGAAGGAGAGGAAGAAGAAA
>VDFB02385038.1:0-21247 GCA_007258455.2 Sequoia sempervirens | reverse complement strand
TAGATCACCATTCCAGATTATGTATGGAGGTAGCCCCAGAACAACTCCAGAATTGAGGAAGATGGACCAAGAGAAGAAAATAAGTGTTGAAGCCGAAGATTTTGTAGAACACATCAAGGATATACATGAGAAGGTAAGATAACATATGAACAAGATGAATATGCAGTATAAGGCTAAGACAGATCAGAAGAGGAGGTATAAAGAGTTTTAGATTGGTGATGAAGTGATGGTCCACTTGAGGAAAGAAAGGTTTCCAGTGGGAACATATAACAAATTGAAGATGAAGGAGTTTGGTCCCTGTAAAATTTTGAAGAGGCATGATTTTGGGAATGCATATGAGGTAGAGTTGCCGGATGGATTCAACATTTTCCTTGTGTTCAACATTTTAGATTTGACAGAGTATCATGAAGGTGGCGCAGAGGAAGTACCAATGATGGAACAATGTGGAATTCCAGCACCTACTTCAGAAAAGGAGGAGATTGAAGAAATCCTAGATAGTCGTGTGGGAAGGAGTACCAGGAACAGACAGTATGAAGAATATCTAGTGAAATGGAAAGAAGGCCTATTGAAGATTCATCCTGGTTGCCTATGGTAGAGGTTGAACGTTTATATTTTTCCTCCACCATCTGAGTTGTGACAGGGTCACTTCTCAAATTACCCTAAGTGTCTGATGTAGGAGCATCCAGTGGTGTAAGGGCAATCTTGCATCACCCAAAAATAGTTAAATTTCAAGTTTCTCAATTTTTATATGTTTTTACATTTTTGGATACCCTTTTCATCATAATGAAATTCCCAATTTATGGTTTTTATTTTCTATTCCTAGGTGGAAAGATATTGCAGTTTTAGTTTCCCAGATTTGCACCTAAAAATCCTTTGAGTTAGATTTGAGGCACTTAGAGTTCCTAGATAGGGCCTTAAACTTGCTGAAATCAGCATAGAAAATTTCAAGTGCATTCTTGACTTCGAGACCTTTCCAACGGTTCAAACAGTTTGCAAATCGGAGCTCCGAGTCAAAAGTTATGGCCCCGGGAAGTTGGCGCACTTTCTAGAAGATACAATTGCAAATGTTCTTTTGAAATTTGAACCTAAATTTGTAATTTTTCGGCGCCAAACCGCCTAAAACTCAAAATTGAATGTTGTTTTGGCTCCAAACTAAAGGGGAGCTCTATTTATGGGCAGGTTTCTAATTTTTGGGTAACTTTTTGGGGGACAAGCTCGCATATTGTGAAAGGGTGATTCTGTAGCTTTCTATAATTTGCATGTGTTGTAGAACTTGGGGATTTGAGATCCTCTGCATGTAAGAAGCTCTATTTTTCTGAATAATAAAATTATTCTCTTGTTTGTGGGTTATTTTCTAAGTCTCGGGTTGCGCCCTCATCATGAACTTAGCACAAAATAAGGCCCAAACTAACTTTACATAGCAACTTACAATCAACAAATCGCTAAAAGTATGGATCGAAGATCGATCAACATCATTAACATTTTACCATTATTGCAAAAGAACTGAAAGCTAACTTCTAACATTGAGAATTGAGAACAAGAAACCATAAATTGTCAAAGATAAATACAAATTTTTCTAAATCAACAACTCAGTTGCATTACTTCTCCAGTATTACATAACAATCTCAAGTCTCTCCTCTCCTACAGCTACTGACTTATCTAACTTAGCCAATTTTGGCCTTTTACAGCCTCTAATAAGCTATTCTAACCCCTAAATCTAACCTCTTACAAATGAGAAGGCACTAGCTTTTTATAGAAAATTACATTTTGAATCAAAGGCCAGGATTAAATCAATCCAATGGTGGCAATTGCACTTCTAGAAGCATCAAACTGTTACATTTAATTTGGGAGCTCATGGTACATCATCATCCAATTGCATAGAAGAAGTTACATCATGGAACAATGAGAAAACAATATTATGCCAGCTTGTTATTAATGAAAATTCTGATTGGATGATGAAGTCAGCTTCACATGTCTTCCAGAAACCCCTTCTAGCTATAGACAGTTTGGGTACGGATTCTTATGCAAGCCTCATTTTTAAAATTTGAATTGAACTCTTCCATATTTCCCTTTTGGCATGAATCCATATGTAAGTTCCCCTTTTAATATGTATTTAATCCTAAAAAACATAAATCATCATTAGTAGCTCACATGTTAAAAATCCAATCCAAATTAAAAACATAAGTAAGTTCCCCCTTTTTTATGGAAACTTTCCTTTTTTGGAAAATTTTCCATTTTTGGGAATTTTTATTTTCAAATTTTTCTCCATCTCAAGAATTTCATTTTGAGAACATTTTTTTAAAAATCATTTTTGGAAAAAAAATTGCATTTTAGGAAAAAAATTCATTTTGGAAAAATTTCCATTTTTTAAAATTTCAAGATTTTGAGGGGTTCTTGGAAATTTCCAAAAATGGAAATTTTGGGATTTTGAAGGGGTCTTGGAAATTTCGGGGATTTCCATTAGGGAAGGAAATACTTGAATTCCCTGTAAGCTCAAAATCCCCTAAACCTCATAACTTTTTTTCTAGAAGGAATTTTCAAAAAGTTCAAAAAGCAACCCAATTGGCCTAATTTTTCGTCCTCTATCCACAGGTGCAAAAAAGATTTACATATAACATTGAAAATTCACTTCAAAATCCCCATTTTCAAATTCCAAGATAGGAAAATTTCTCCTAGGGCCTCAAAATATTGTCCTCATCAAACCCAGTCTAGACTTAATCCCAAAGTAACCTCCCAAGAAGAGCAAAACTAAAATTTGACCAAGGCAAGAGGTAGAGATGCAAAAGGAAAAAAAAAGGTTCCCCTCCTCCAATGGGGCATGTGTATGAAAATTGAACAACAGGCTCCACTTGCTCCAACTCTTCATCATCTTTTTCTTCCTCCTCCAATTCATCTTTCCCCATATCGTAGGCGGGTATGTGCAAGATCATGATGGGCCAAAAAGTGGCAATATGATGGGTATTTGTAGGGTATGTGGTTGATGACTTTTTTTTAACCCAAAATTGATGAAATGAAAAGGGTTTTTAAAGGAGATTCTCAGCATTCCACCAATATAAATTATTCTTTACTTTGAATTTAATAAATTATTATTATTTATTTTCTATTTGAATTACGACTAAATTCCTAATTAATAGGCTTATTGAAAAACATCTATAGCTTTCAAATGGTATCACATTTTTAGAATCCAAAACATGAATCACATTATATGCTTTGTATACTATAAGATTAAAAAATAATAATTTGAATTTCATGAAGTTTTGACCAAGTTAAGGTGGTCAGACACACGAGTTTTTATATTTTTAAAAAGTTGCAATAAAAAATTCAATAATTAATTATTTAATTGGAAAAAATTTACAAAAAAATATGCATCACATCCAAATATGAGTCCTCTACTCATGTCTAAAATATTATTAAAAAATATTATCATTCTATTGTGGTTAGGGTGGTCAGACAAACACCTACTTCTTATTTTTTCCCTGAAATTTAAGTACTACTGCATTGAAATTTCAAATTTTGACCATATAATTTATTTAAAAAAAAAAAAAAACCTAGTAGTTTAGAAACTACATTCAATTTGCTACAGATTCTATTCTTACATATTTTTGAAATTGTATAGATAACTTATTCAAATTTTTACGTCAAGTTGCCTAACTATGATTTTTCTGAATTTTTTGCCACTTAAGGGCCTATTTTTTCCATGATGATCCTGCACATACCAAGGCAGTTTCCTCAAAGTCAAAATCCTTAGAATCATCATCTTCCTGAGCCTCAAATTCCTCATAACCCGAGACATCCTCCACATCAACAAACATTTTTTCTTTCGCTTTCTTCTCTTTTGAGGCTACCTTTGCCAGCTGTGCTGACCTCCTTTCACCACTCCCGCCACTCCTCTGACCCTGTAATTTCTCCTTGACCTCTTCCTTTTGCTTCACATCCTTCGAAATATGAATAACTTCACAAGGATTGATCTCTTTTCTAGGTTTCTTGGCTTTAGGGAGTTTGAGTAGCAGGGGAGAGTGTTTTCTTTTTTTAGGGGTAGCTCTGGTAAGCAACAAGTCCACATTTTTTGAGTCCACTTTTCTGGGACTAAGGGGTAGAAGGGTTCGACACATTAGCCACTAGAGAGGAACTCTTAGCAGGGATAAGTAAACTTCTCGCAACAACAACAGGGGGGTTGCGGGGAGAATGATCAACAACCAGAGGTTCATCAACTTTAAGGTTATCCACCCTCTAAAACTCAACATTTTCCTCATCAGAAAGGTCAGGGTTCTCCTCTCTAGCATTAAGAGGATTACCATGGGGATTTTGGGAAAGGGAAAATTTGTGTAGAGTAAGCATTAAGCCCTAGTGAAGCGGTGGGTTAGCACCTTTCTCAATATTCGACTGCATAAAGGACACAAGGTAAAACAATAGGTTTATGCATTCCCCATGTCTAATGTGGTTTAAAATAGGAAAATGGTAAGCATGAACAGACATATAGTGACCTTCTAAAGTGAAATATCGCATAACAAACAGAATCACAAGGGAAAAAGGAGGAGGAAGTTCAAGTCTGGTATACCCATTTTGAAACCACTTGAGATTTTCCCCAAGGTGCAGAAAATTATCCACAAAACATTGGTAATCAACTCCACTCTTTTTGGCAACCTTCAAACCAAAATTTTGCAGCCCTGTGGCCTCTGCTATGAAACAAGAAGTCACCTCAAATTTCATAGCACCAATAGAAACACCTCTCCTCTAAGAGTTTGTAAACTTTGCCGTTAAATTTTCATTATAGCCTTTGAGGGATTGGAAGAAGGAAGCCATTCCTACATTTTCGAACATTCTCTAGAGGTCGACATTCTGCTTCAGCACCTGGAAGTTAAGTGGTTCAGTTCTTTTTCTCAGGCCTCCCATCTTGCTCGTTTGGAAATTCTTTTGTAGAGACTAGCTAGAATTCATACCCTCCCCGACAACCAGCTTTCTTCTTGGACCAAAACTAGCATTCAAATCCCAATCTAAAAATTGACTCACAAAAGAGTTGCAATTCAGGGTGTTTCTTCTTAGGGACGATAGCCTCACATTTCTCAGAGCCCAAAAGGCATTATGATTTTTGCAAGTAATAACACCCATAATTAAAATCTTTCCATTTCCCCCTATAGAAATTCATGAATAACTGACAGTGGGCAAATCGTCACACGTTGAAAAGACAACCTTTAAGAGAACTATAATCAGCATGTGATTTTTTATCATATTCTTTAATGGGAAATTAATGAAAAAATCTCCCTCAAGGATCCTCCTATGTATGCACGTACCACTTAAGCCATCATTATAAGGAAAGCTTGACAGCGCCACAATGTACTCTTCCATCCTGCCACCAACCAACTTCTCATATATTCGTTTGGTATGCATTTTCAAACTTTTCATTGAGTATGATATCTCTCAGAGGATGCGGCATGTTCCCATTGGTCCACCTATTCCAACCCCTACACTCCAATGCCACATTGGCCGCACAGTCAGCTGCACAATTCCCTTCCATGTACACATGTAGAACCTAAAAAATAGTAAAATAATTTTTAATAACTTTACATCTATTGATACTATTTTTTATTTCCCAAGGGGGAGTAGCAACATCATTTAAAATATCCACAATAAGTTTTGAGTCCCATTCAATGATAACATTTCTGAACCCCAAGTCCTTTAAGAATTTGAAAGCTCCAAAAGCAGCCATAGCTTTAGCTTTGTTGTTCGAACAAATCCCTAGGGTCACACCAAAAGCCATTATGTAGTCACCATTCTAGTTTCTCACTAGGCCACCACCTCCAGCTTGACCCGGATTGCCTTTAGAACAGCTATCAAAATTGTATTTCACCCAATCTTTCATAGGAGGAAACTAGATAGTACCCAACCTCTTAGGCATATTAGACCAGTTTAGATTGGTTAGGTTTCTACTTATACCCCAATTTTTTTTATTCTCATCTCCTTATAGTTTAACTAGGAGTTGGAGAAGCTAAGTTTGCCTACCTCCATATTTTCCTTAATTTGAGTTCTAACTATCTGAAACACCTCCTCACTACTTCTCTCCACCTCTCTAAAAATTTTGTTGTTTCTCTCCTTCCAAATCCCCCAAGTAACAAAGGGGGGAACTTGATGCCACATATCCATTATGACATTGTGAGAGAAAGGACAGTTAGACCAACCTTCAATAAACAACTTCATTGATTTAGGAAAAACCTAATTCAAAGACAGAAACTGCAACACCTTGGATAACACTTCCCTCACATAATTGCAATGGAAGAACATATGAGTTGTCAATTCTTCCTCCTACTTACATAGAGAACACCAATAAACCAGATGGAAACCTCTCTTTACTAGGTTATCAATGGTAAGGATATTGACATGGGCCACTGACCACCAGAAATAGTTTATTTTAGGAATCAGATTCTTAAGCCACACCACTTTCCAGAAGGAACTAGGAACAACATCTTGGGTCCTCACCAGGTCTTCATAGGTCTTTCTAATTGAGAAATAGCCAGAGGGGATGCTTTTCTAGAGCTATTCATCCTCCCTTCCCCTATCAAACCATTTTTCCTCCCTAATCAAATTATGCAAATTGATGAGGAGAGGAGCCTAGTTCACCTATTTTTGACCCCTCAGATTATTTCTCCTTAATAATGCATCAAAATCCTTCCATTTTGGTTCCTCCCCTTCCTAATTTATGTATTCACTCACCTTTGTGCCACAAATTTTGTGGAGGTTTCCCTTTAGGGGATTCAAATCCTCATTAGCAGATAGGGTGAAACTCTTTATCCAAGGGTCCTTCCAAAAGTCTGTGTTAAATCCATTCCCTATTCTCTTCCTTGCCCCCAACTTTAGCACATTCCTTAATCTGATTAGGTGGTTCCATAGGGTAGAGCCAAAAGGGAGGTCCATTTGAGATAGAAAGTAGCTAGAGTTCTTGTTTCTCAAGTACTTGGCTTGGAAGATTTTGACCTAGTCTTTTGAGCCTTCTAGAAGGTTCCAACCATGCATGGGGTTATGTTTCAGGGCTTTAATGCCACTATTTTTGTACATCCAAATGTATTTCACCTTCACCTTGCAATAGTAGTAGTAGTGCTCTCATATTGCGTGCATGGTAATGTAGTGTTTAATTATATTTGTGTCCTTTGTATCTGATTAGCATGAAGCTAATAGTAACATTGTAAGTAGCGCAATGAGTGTTGGTTTTTTAGTAAATTAGATTGATCATTGCAATTATTTTTGAAATTTTCCTTTTGTAATTATTTTAACAAACACATGCAAATACTATTTAAGTAATGGTTGCTTTATTATGCAAACAAGGGTAATAATTACCTATGTAATATAATGTGTTATTTTATTTTCTTTTTGTAGAAATGTATTGATAAACTCAAAGAAGGGGATAAAGTTAGGGAGTCAACTTGAAAGGAATAGGAGATGCAAATGCAAACATTCTAAATGTCACAAGTCACATACCCCTTGTTTATGAAGAAAAAATAGATGGAGTTGTTCGTCTGAAAGAGAAAGAGGGAACCTTCACACGGTGGCCACTAAAATATTTGTAGAAAATGACATAGTTGAACATGTTTATCATGTCTAGTTAATGTTAGACGTCTTGGCTCACTGCTTTATGCAGTATTTTGAATGTGTTGTTCAGGGATCTTAATTATCATGGTGTATTTGAAAGAGTTGGAAACTCTTAGATAGCTTTGACATTTTTTATTATATTTACATATATACTCTTAGATAGCTTTGCCATCTTGTAACTTGATATATATATATATTTGCATTAAATTTTTTTATTGCATATTACCTTTGTTTATCATGATGTTGAATCAATATTTTAATTCTAGCATGTTGTAGCTTGTTTGTATATGCAATATTTTTATTTTCTTTTACTTTTTAGTTTAAGTTTAATATTATATTAGTTTTGCATTATAAAATTTATGGTACTTAATAAATTATTCATTTCATGACTATATTTACTACCAATTAATAGAAACTAGTAAATAAAAATGACTAAATTAATGACTAAATATATGACTAAAGTAATGATTAAATCAATGACTAAAGTAATGACTAAATTAATTACTAAATAGATGACTAAATATATGACTAAATTAATGACTAAAGTAATGACTAAATTAATGACTAAATATATGACTAAATTAATGGCTAAATATATCACTAAATTAATGACTAAAGTAATGACAAAATTAATGACAACATTAATGACTAAATTAATGAATAAATATATGACTAAAGTAATGACAAAATTAATGACTAAAATAATGAATACAATGACTAAATAAATGACTAAAATAGTTTATTCATAAATTTAGTAGTGTTATAAATGACTACAAATAAACCACTAATAGTCACGTGACTAAACTTAGTCATTTATATACAATTTTTATTAGTTTATTTAGTCATATATTGTTGTTTATGTACTAATGAAGATTGCAGTAAAACCATTTGACCCTGGTGCTTTATCCGATGATAAAGAAAGCACAAACTTAACTTCCTCTAAGGTGAAAGGGGATAAAAGTTTATCACTATCCTCTTGCTGAATCAATTTGGGAATCGATTCCAAAAGTTTTTCTCTAGCTTCTACAGAGTGTGAAGTAGATGCTTGATTGGCTAAAAGCAATTGAGAAAAAAATTTAATCCCTTCTTTTTGAATATCAACTTCCTTAGTAAGTAACACTCCTATTTCATTGTTATGCATGGAAAAAAATGAATTCTTAACATGCTTAATTTGAGCTAAGATATGGAATTTTTTTGTGTTTCTATCACCATCCTTAAGCCAAAGCTCCCTAGACTTCTGATGCCAATAAACTTCTTCCCTCAATAATAATTCACTCCATTCTTCTTGCAACTTTTTTTGTTTGTCAAAAACTTCATTATCCATACCTTGAGAAATTATTTGTTCATTTACTTCTGACAACTGCTTGTAAACCAAATCCTTCTGTACAAAAATATTCTTGAACACTAAGAGATACCAATCTTTAATTTGCAGCTTCATATGCTCTAGCTTTTTACATAATAGAAACATTCGTAAACCTTTAACAAAGGGTGTAGATAACCACCATTGCTTGAGAAAATGAATAAAATCAAGATGGAAAAACCACATAGATTCGAATTTAAATGAATACTTACACTTTGACTGCAAAAAATTTTGAGCAATTTTCAAAGAAATGGCAAAGCGATCTAATGCATTGAATGCCAAAATATCAGAAGACAAAACAAAATCAGCAACCATCCAATTTGGAGAAACAAGAAACCTATCTAATATTTCTTCTATCCAGAGAAAATATTTTTGTTTATTTCTCCATGTGAACTTTCCATTTGCCAACATTATATCCACTAATGCATTATCTTTTATGAAATTTTGAAAAAAATTCATTACAATTGAGGGTGGGAAAATGCCCTCTTGTTTTTCAGATAATGAAGCAATTGCATTAAAGTCACCTACATGGATAAATTTTTCTTGGCCCAACTAATCCATGGTTTGCTTTAACTTATCCCAAAGAAGTTTTTTAGCCACAGTGCTTGTTGGCCCATAAACATTTATTAACCAGAAAGAGAGGTCATAATGTTTAATTTGCATTAGTTGTCAATTGCTCTCATTTGTTAAATTATCAATCAAGATAGTTTTTGCATTCCATAAAGTTAAGAGACCCCCTGAAGCACCTTGCACTGGGAAATGAATGAATTTCCATTTAGACCATTTTTTAGACATATTATCAAAAGCTTCAGTAGAAGTTTTGGTTTCTTGAAGAATAACCACATCTGCTCCACAAACATCCAACTGATGCTTGATTTGAACTCTCTTATCAGAGGTATTAATGCCTCTAATATTCTAAGAAATTATTTGCATTACACCTTGTGAGAGAAACATGCTCTCCTTGGTCTTTTTTGTTTGTCAAAACTAGCAAATAATGTATCCTTCAAAGTAGACTGGGTTCCAGCCTCAATTTCCTCCTGTAATTTAGTTGCTAACGATTTCCTACCCCTTTTTACAAGATTCTTTTTGTTAGTAGTAGGTGATCGAGGAGTCTATTTAATATGGATAAAGTTTGTGGAATTTCAAAAATTCCATCCTCTCCCAACACTTTTGAGGAAATTTCATCAATCATTTGATCTACAACTAGTGATAAGGATTTATCAACAAAACTTTTTATCTCCCCATTTGAATCTGAATGGTGAATACCATTGTCACTTAAATCCTCATAGAAAGTACCTGGCATTAAAATTTTACATTCCTCTTGTGGTTGAATGGAGATATCACTATTCCCAAGTGCAACCATAAAACCCCCAGAAGTAATAAGCCTAGCTATATAGTGAATTTCTTGCATGGTGATAGACTTAAGTTGAAGTGAATATATATATAATGAACTATGAAAATCTGTTACACCAGAAAGATATGTGCTCCTCCATTCTTTTGAGAAAGAAGTAGTAAATACATTATTTTTCATAAGGAAAAAATTGGAAAAATAAACACAAGTATCAAAACCATTGTTAGAAGTTGTTTGAGCAACATTACAAAGATTTCTTAATCCAAGTTCCATACTCTTTGAACAATCCAACTTGTGAGAATTTTATTCCAACTTACCCATTGTGCTCAAAGAACCTCTAAAAAATACTATAGACTAGAGATCTTTTGGTGTCGAAACAAAACCTTGAACAATATCATGTTCATTAGAAGATGCACTCTTAGTAACTAGGGACGAGTGGGAAGTAGATTTAGCAGATGCCCTTGGTGCAGTATACTTAGGAGCCAAAACCAGTTCGGTACATGATATTTCCTTTGAATACCCACCTTTAACCACTTTGCAAGAAACAAGTGGATGTATTGAGAAATGATAATGGGATACAATTTCCTATGGCCATTCAATAACAACTAGTTGCTTCCAAACCCCATTCTTTGAATTTACTAGCAACTGTGAAGGGAGGGTTTTAGAAACATCAAGAAGAACACAAACCCTTATTGGATGTGAAGGAATAGAAAAGAAACTAGATCATGACTGAGAAAAATGCCTAAATGATTTCCCAAAATTTCAATAAGATTTGTTTCTATGTATTCCAAGGGGAGGCCTTGCAACTATACCCAAAAGGGTATAAACTTTGCCATAGCAAGAGAAGGGTTGAAATTTGGGGACCATAGAAGAGTGTAAAGTCCATGCCCCTCACAAAACTAGGATTTTGTAGAATGAACAGAGTTTCTAGCATCCTTAGATTTAAAAAGAATAGCAAAAAAACCTTCTCCTTTATCAAGATAAAAAACTTGGGCAGACCCCTCCCATTCATCAAATATCCACTGTTGTAAAAGATCTATTTGAGAGGAAAAGTTCTAGAAATTACCAATAAGAGCAAGCACTTGTAGATCTTGAGTTTTAGGCTTCACCAATGCCTCTAGAAATGTAACAAAATACTTAGGCCCCATAGGTTGAGTAGAACCCTTGATCATAGATTCTTTCAATAGATCTTTGAAGGTCGTTGTCCTAGATTCTTTACAAACCCACTTTTTCTCCCCCTTTCTCTGCACATTTTTATTGAAAGGAAATTCATTTGGACCATGATCAAGAACGAACAACGACATCTGGTTGAGCTTACACCTTTGAGCATTTTTCAACTGCAAATTGAGAACCCGATAGCAATCTTTATTCTTTTGAGCTATATTATTAGGGAATGATGTAGGTGTGTCTGCCTCTAGGGTAACATAACCATATTGAAATCTAGAGCCCTCCCATTCTGTAGAGTGAAGGACAAATCTACAGCTTTGGATTGAAGGGAACTCTAAGTTTGATCAGGACATTATTTGGAAAAGTTGCAAGAATATGTCATTTAGAAACAACATCAGCCCAAGAATGAGAGGAGCTAGAAGAATCCTCAATGGCTTTAGAATCCAAAACACAAATATTGAAAAAGGTTGCTATTCCCTGTTAAGCGATTTTTTGGTTCGGGAAATAGGCTGAAAATTTGTAGTAGAGTGATTGCAATCATGGAAATAAGGTATCCAACACCCATTGTGAAAAAAACTACTAGGAAAATGCTTAGAACCCTTAATCGGGCTAGGAAATCAATTTTTTTCTGAATAAATGGATTTTCCTAAAGAAGCGTGACCTGATCTATTGAAATTTTTATCATTGGAATAGAAAATATCTCTCCTTTGGCCCTGATTTGCACCATGAAAACCTGTGGGCTACATAGAACAACCATAAAATTTTGAAAAATAACCCTTAGCGGCAAAGGAAGGTCTCTAATTCTTGTGGTCCTCCATCTTCTTCCTCCTACAATCCCTAAGTATAGCATGCAACGAGAGTTACTTTGCATTAAAAAAATAAAAAAAATACATTTCATAAACAAAATCTAGGACCTAGACCTGTAGTTATTGTATCAAACTTCCTTGCCCCTATATTGCTTTAGGAGACTAGAAAAATCATGAACCATGTGAATACCTAGGAAACTTTAACTAATTTTTTACATATTTAGCTAATGCATATTAGTATTAGCCTTTATATAATATTCTTCTTTTTCAGCCAAAGTCTAATTATGAAGGAATACATCCATTTGATGCCAAAAATAGGCTCTAGGTTTGTCATCTTCCTCATGAATGACTAGCCATTGGTAACTTTGATGTGATTCTTCTCCAATGTTATTGTCATAAAATTTTCCAAAAAAGGAAACCATGGCACCACCACATTTCCATCTAATAGATAGAAAATGTTTCATTGGCGAGGATGCCAAACCTAGGCCATGCCGTACCTAGAATCTCATCTAGGCCACTAAGAAACTCTCTTTTAATCAAATCCTTAGCAAGACCCCTCACAATCTCTTTAGGCTCTCCTAAATCCATAAGAGAGGCCAAATACCTAGAAGAAATATATGTATTGACCCTATTTCTATCTTTTACCACTAGAAAATCATCTCCTATGACCCATTTAATTACAACCATCTATAGTGATTGTCAAGTTTTAAAGACCATTTTTAGTTTGTGGTCTATTATCTCTCCTAGAAATCCCATTTGCCTCTTTTTACAAACCAACCTAACTAGTGTGTCCATCACACCTATTATACAATGATTGAGCAAAGAGACACATGATTTCTCTCATTTATTTTCTTTCTTTAATATGTCCCTAGCATGACCATCACATGAATCGCCACCTAGCCTAGCCTTATTCTTATTATTTTCCAAAAGGGAACCAATATTAAATAAATGAATTTAATAATTAAATTTCCATAGATTATGTGTGTCTTAAAAATATAGGCCAAGACCCATTTTCCCATGGGCGAATGGGTCCTCTTTATGAGCCAAAACCCAAATAAAAATATTTTTTGAGCAGTATTTTAATGATCAAAATTCAAATTGTAAGGGTCAGATTTTGGAATCTAATTTTTAAGAAATTTGATAAACATTTGTAAATATAATCATTTTATCATTTGAAATCTAACACACATGATCAAGAAAATATAGAGAAAATATTATTGTCAAGAGCATTTAAGAGGAGAATTATCAGTCGTTTGTAGTAGCAATAAAGATACTAACATCATATAAAAGTTTATATGTGTTCATGTTATCTTGTGAAGGCTAACCAACATTGTAGGTCTTCATGCATTCAAGCATTCAAGAAAATAAATCAAGAAAGATCTAATTCCTTTGAAGTGATGTGTATGATTTCAGTCCTTCAAGGAAGCCATTGAAGGGTGGTGAGTTGCAGCAAGTGTTTCATCATTTTCTTCCTTTTCATTCAAGGTTTTTATCATTGGAATTTCCATTGTGAAATTGGGAACATTATTCATGGGGTTTGACTGAGGTAAACCCCTATATGGAAAAAAAAAAAATTCCCTCTTTGTGTATGTGCAAGTTACAGGTTGAAGAAGATTGAAGAGACCTTGAAGAAATTTTTTGTATTGTTGTATTTGTTTTCATCATTCTTATCAAGAAACAAAAACTAAGTTGCAAAATTCATTTTTCTCATTCTGAAAAATTTGTAGGTGGAAATCAACATCTTAGATCTGGCATTAGAGGACTATAAAAATTATTTTCAAAAGTCTTGTCAAGGACCCATTCACCCAGTGGTGAACTAGTCCCTCTACACATACTAGAATCAAATTTTGGTGATAGGTACATTGTTGGAAACACAAGGGCAGACAACTAAGAGGGGGGGTGAATTAGTTGTCACAAAAAATTAAACTTATTCTCAAATCTAATTAATAACCATGAAAGCATAAATCATCAGCACATCAGAAACACACATAACACCAAGATTTTTTATGTGGAAAACCTGTTAGGGGAAAAACCACGGTGGAGGTTGGTCCACAAGATTATACCCTATTAAAAGTATAAAGAAGAATAAATGGGAATTCACATGCATTTAGGCACACTGCCTAGAGCTCACTACTCAAATACAACAAGGCTTACTATCCAAAGGAAGACACACTGTCTTACAGAAACATTCAGATTACATCTGTAGGATTTTGAACTGAGAAAATAGCATCTGCTAATGCCTGATTACAATTCTGGTTAAGCACATGAACACTTCTTCACACTCTTCTCACTCTTTTTCACTCTACTTCTGCCTTTGAATGATTAGGACATTATTCACACATCTCATACACATGCATGCTTTCAAATGGAATAAACAATTACTTATATATATCCGCAACAAGAGATTATATCATTACATGTTGACTTCAAAATAATAAAACATATGCAAACTGTTGGCCCAAAACAATAAATAATTTTCAATGTGAATCAACCAATGTTGGCCACAACAAAATGAAGACCCAAAAAAAATCCTTGAACATGAAACATCTTCAAAAATTATTCCACAAAGATCCACAATGCTACCATCACCTTGTCGGCCATGAATATGAAAAACATGAACACAAAAGAGAAAATCACCAATCATGAGCACAACAATCAATGTAGACGTGCAACACAGATAGAGAATTATCTAGAAACACCACAATCATCATTAATCACCAAAGAAGCATCTGAATTACCTGAACTTACTAGAATCACATCATCTTCATTCAAGAACACCAACTAAAGCAACGAAATGACTACCAGAAAACAACTATTCATAACTCGATCAAATTTTCATGCAAATCTCTAAAACTTAATGTGGATAAACTAGATATACTCGACAATAGACCCTTTAATCCACAACCTCTAATCATTCATTTACTGAGCTCAGAAACATATTGAACTTCATTTCATCATTGTCAACCTGCAACTTATTTCATACAATTTTCTCAATATCCTTGACATATACAACCTTGAAGACATTAATGTAAATAGTGTTGACATGAATGAAAACCATATATCAGCAACATCCAACAATCTCCCCCTTTTTCATTGATGGCAACACATGATGTGAAAAACACCATCAACACAACTTTCTCTTAACACTTTCTCCCCTTTAGATTTTGACTCTTTTCACCTCAACTCTTTCACATAACTCTTCTCCCCACAAAGTTTTTCACATGAATCTTCTCCCCCTTTGACATCAATGACAAATATACACATTATCTTTCTCCACACAAGCTTTGAACCACATAACTAAACATTTGACTACTCCCCTTGAGTAGAAGCCACCACAACATCAATCTGGATCAAGATATGACTGTGAAATGCACAGACTGATACAATTCAATGCATCTTAGTTCTAATTAGGAGGGTTAATCACCCCTAACTTCCCTCCGAGATACTCAAAATTATCCTTAGGAAAAGTCTTGGTAAAGATATCTACAATCTATTCCTTGGTAGGCACATACTCTAATCTAACTTCCTTTTCACTCACTTTCTCTCTCAAAAAGTTAAACTTGATAGATATATGCTTGGTCTTTGAATGCAACACTAGATTCTTAAAAATGTTAATTGCACTTGAATTATCACAAAATATAGCAATAGGTTCATCATACACAACTCAGATATCTTTCAACATTTACTTCATCCTATAGACATGTAAAATGTACCGATTGACATTGTGCATCTGATCCTGCCTACTAACATTGTTTCATCCTGAATCATCCTTCGGTCCAACCATTTAATCAAATTTACTCATTTGATTAAATTCATTAACTTCCTTCCCTTAATTAAATAAATCATTTTATCTAATTAAGTCTCTCTCTTTTGTTAATTAAATCAATCAATCTGATCTAATTATCCCTATTTAATTAAATAATTTATTTTATTTGATTAAATCTCTAAAGTCTATCTATTAAATTAAATAAATTAAAACCTTATTTAATTTAATCTAACATAATCTCTTTTAATTAAATAAATCAAAATCTTTATTTAATTAATCTCTTATCACCTTCCTCTCATATTTGATTTAAATAAATCCACAAATCTAAGTCAAATTTGTCACATCATCTAATCTCTCATTAAATTAATTGACTTGGATTAATTTAATCTCCTATCATGTCCCATTCTCCAACATTTACCACTTGCACATGAAAATAGATTTAATTGATTTATTAAATCTCTATTTTCCTCAACAAGGCATCTTTTGGAATATTCTTCAAGTTTGAATTCAAAAATCCAATTTGACATGTACATCCAACAAGGCATTTACTCCATCTTACATGGCCTTTGCCTTGAGCCAAGTGGCATTTAATGCATTTTTTCCCTTCCCTCTTGCATGTCATTTCAACAAATTTGAAATTCAAAAATAGGCATTTATTGACACAATCCTCAAAACTTGCACATCCTCCATCCACTCATAGATTGACAAGTGGCATCTTGCCATTGGATGAATGTTAGTCCCACATTGCTCAAAGTTGGACATTCATCCATCAATCTCATCTATAAATAAGAGGCTTCATTCCTCATTTGATCATCCACAATTTATGTAAAGTTACCATGCTCAAATATCTATCAAATTTCATCCATCATTCTTGAATCTTAGCTAGGTTATGCAGGTTTTTAGCTTGGAGCATTCATCATCCTTCATCAAAGTGGATCAATTATCATCAACACATCAAGCTTACATCATAGGAGTTGGGAAAGGGCCAATTTTCACATCAAATTGGCACCAATTCCCCCATGGGATCATAAGTTTTCTAGTTCAATTAGGATTCAATCTCTTTTAGTGTATTTCATTGTGTTCTTCATTACTTTTTTCCTAATTTGAGCTATGCTAATGGATTTCATGGGGAATTCTTGTTCTTACTTGCAATCTATAATCTAATGTGTTTGTTCTTATTGTTTTGCAGGTATTAGGATTGGGGTTCACACATTTGGCACTAGGAGGGCATGATCTCATTTTTTATCACTTTTTCCTAAAAATTCTGTATTTTTGTTTATGGACAGAAAAATTCCAATGTTGGAAGCTCAGCATCACCATATAGCACCACTGGTTCTCCAGCGTCGCCATACAACACCGCTAGAAATTCAAACTGTGATGCTGAAGTCTTCCCGCCCAAGATTTTGAATTTCAAACTTTTCCGCTTGACCAATCTAACCCGCGAGATTTTTGAAAAAAATCAAACGATGCTGAGCAAAAGTGCAATGCAGTTGAGCTCACTAGTCCAGACACAGAGTACTATTGACTAGTAAGCGGTGTTGTACATCACAGTGGCATTGTACATCACCGCTGAGAAATCAAACTCTGATGCAGTCACGGGTTGCGCCGCTGGCAAGGAGTAAAAAGTTGAAGTTTCATTTTAGCATGTGCATTTTTTCATATGATCAATTTATCTTCTGTTATCTGCTTTTTGACCTCTGTGTTTTGCAAAATATGACCGGTTTTGTCTCTTATAGGTTGGATCAATTGAAACTAAAAGAAGGAGAAGCATGATGATGGTATCTCACAAAATCAAAGTGTTTTTAAAGACTTTAGTGTTTGCTTAACACTCATAGGAAACTATTATTCCTTTTTGCTTAGGACACTAATTTCGTTTGGGCTTTAAAAAGAACCCTTTCAATTTTTGCAAAGGCTTAAAACAAACATTAGGACTACAACTTACTAGAATTTGTTTTTTTGGTTAACAATTGAACAAGACAACTCTCATTTGTCCTTTGGTGCTTTAAAAAGAATTCATAATTGCTTTGTGGATCTAAAGTGAACAAGTGTAACTTTGTCTTTGTGGTAGCTTACTTAAACTAACTTCATTGAAAAGTATGTATGCGCTTCTCTCGCGCTTTATAGCGATCTTGAGAATCAAAAGGCATTTTTTGTGATTTTAGGTTGAGATAAAGCAATCACCTCCACACTTCATTTTGGGTTTAAAATTGAACAAAATCTTGTGCGAGTGTGAGTGGAGCATTATTGCGTATATTCTCTTTGTGTTGTAAACAAAGATTGATCGAGTTATGGATAGTGTCTTTACTCACTTTTGTTTATCTTAGAGGGCCTGCCTTGGGGAAAAAGTACTCACCCAAAGGAACAACTCAACCGGTAACACTCTAAAGCCAAGAGTATTTCCAACCAAGATATAAATGTGGGTATTGGAATAAACACCAATATCACGTGGTTGGCTCTGACGAGATGGATCTGAAAGGGGACTCTCGTCGTATGGGTCAATCTCTATGAACATAAAGTCCTAATTAAAACCCATGTTTTAGAATTGCCAAAATCCTTGATCTATTTGTTGGTGCAAGAATGGTCGTTCTAAAGCCACCCCACACTTTTACAGTCTTTTAGTAGAAATTGAAAGCATGCCATGGGAGTTTCATGGGTATTGATGCTTGGCTTCCCCGATGGATGTTAATGAGTTGTGGAGGGGAGCCAGTGGGGTCAAGTATCTAACCATTTGCTAAAGATAAGCATAGTTGGACTTGTCCAAGTGGAAATCCAACAAATATTGTCTTCCACATCCATAGGGTTGTACTTATTCATGGTTCAAAATGCTTTTCTTGTTTGAAAACATCTTGGAAACAAACACTTAAAAATCATCATCAAAATTTCAAACCCTTTAGGAGACAAATACAATTGACCCAATCCATATGTTATTGCTTGCCCTTGGGATTCTATCCTTAGAGGTTTCTAAAAATTTGGATTACATCTCAATTTGTCTACTAAAGTTAAACAATAGGTAACCCTTGCCTTGAATTCATCAAATTTCCACATAACATACTTTGTGGGATTCAAAGAAATTAAGACATCGAACATCTAGCTTGAAAAACCTAATCAAAGAAAGTGTTTGTGGTAAAATAAAGTCACTAAGCAAAGCTAAACAAAATGAACTCTCACATGTGTTGAAACCTCACAATTTTCAAGAAGTCAAAATCCCAAAACAAAAATCCTTGATTCAAAATTTGGAAATGTATGCTCAAAATGAACTACTTTTGGGTTATAAAGATCTATTAAAGGTCTATAGAAGCATTGCGTGTTCTTCAATACTGAGGTCTTAGGTAAAAAAAGTGTCTTTTCTAGGTTCATCTTAGGATCAAAAGAAATCAAAATCTTTTTTCACCTATCCTTCAAACATCAAACCAAAAATCATCTCATCATCACCTTTTGGAAAATCTTGAAACTATCCTTCATGCTAGGCTTTTTGGCAAAAATCAAAATCACCAAATCCTTGAGACAAAATCCTTGAAATCTTTATCAAATCATCTTTGGCTAGGTATGTGTAGATGCATCCTTTTGCATATGCTTAGTCAAAGTTATCAAACCATCTTGTTTAGCTAGGTATATGTAGATGCATCCTTCTTCATTTGCTTGGTTAAATTATCATCTTGTTTGAATATGTGTGGGTAGATGCATCCTTCTCCCCACACATATTCAAATTATCATTCTTTGAGAAAATCTATCCCTTAGATAATCATCCAACATTTTAGGGTCTATTTGTTCAAAATCAAAGAAAAACAAAATCAATCAATCAAGGGCAATCCAAGAAAATCAAAATTAAAATATTAAACATATATGAAAGTCCCAAAATTCTAGCATCCCCCTCAAGATTTATCAAAAGATCAAAAACATCCACATCATCCATCTCTTGCATCATTGTCATATCATCTTTTGATCCTTAAGATATCCTAAAAATTTCTATTTTGTGCATAAAATAAAGATCAATCCAAAGAATCAAGAGATTCATCTCCCATATTCTTGAAAATTGATCCTTGTTTTATGGTTCAAACTAGATCTCAATACAAGAAGAACATGGAAGCTGAAAATGAAACACCCGCTTCGAGTGACCTAATCCAAACGAATGTTGAAATGAATCTCGTCGAATCAAGCAATCCTTTGACTATCTCATCATCACAAAACCAACAAGAGGAAATCCAAGGAGAAGATCTTACCTTTGGGATGTCGCATGAAGAAATAACCGAAATTCTCCAAAATCTAGAAAATCATAAGATCGTCAACATCATGATGAGGCTTAACCCTTCACTATACATGCTTGAACTAGCAAAACAAGGGGCCAAATTACCTTATGTTTTTGACACGAGTTCAATAGTGGAGATATCTTTACCTCCAATCTCATCCACCGTCCCCATCTCATCTACACCCCCATCCCAAAGCATCACCCAAAATATTCCACAAATCACGACATCTTTTGCTCCAACCCAACCCAATGTCAATAAGGGAAATGCATTTCTCAATGCTATTCAAACACACCCCCTTGTTAATAATCAAGACTTGAATGCAAATACCATCTTGGAAAAAAACATACCCCAAAATCCATTACATAAGTATGTTCCTCTCACTTTCCATAATGATCCATCATCATCATCCTTCCACGCAACACCTCAAAATTCTCTCCTCACAAATCTGCAAGAGGAAGGTGACATGTTCACACCTAGGGGAATTTTTGACACCATAAAATTTTCACAAGAACTCACACCCCTCACATTTTCACCTCTTCCACCATTACCATCATCATCCACACCACTCCTTGGCTTAGGGATTCCCCCTTTACCAAGTATCAATCAAACCAACATTTTGAATATCAATCAAAACATCACACAAAACTTGTCATCGATATCACAACAACAGATGACAACTACACAAGCAATCACAACATCATCAAACACCCCCTAACATCACAAAACATGGTCTCTCAAGGACCAACCACATCAATAGCACCATCCACCACTCAAATCACCAATACGACATCACCGCTCACCACCACCACAAATGCCATTCCAAATCCACCACCACCCCCACTACCACCAACTTCTAGCATATCAAGCCAATACAACATAGCATTGCAAGTAGCTCAGCAAGCTGCTTTTCAAACGGGATTCCTACAATAGCCGCTCAAGCTGTGCAAGTAGTCCAAGTCACATTACAAG
>VDFB02385037.1:0-83005 GCA_007258455.2 Sequoia sempervirens | reverse complement strand
CTTGCATCAACCTCTTGACCTCCTCGTCCAAGGTTGCCTCTAATGGTTTGTCAGACTCGCTTTGAATGTTATTTCCTCCACTTCGAAGAAACTGATCGACTTTAGAATAAGAAACCTTTTGAATTGACTTTAGAACTTGGCTCCTTCTAAGATGTCCCTATGTCAATTTCCGCAGTAGAAACAAGTTGTGTAGACCTTAATTTGTAATCTCGAGCAAAGTGACCATACTTGTCACACCTGAAACATTGAATGTGAGAGAGATCCTTCTTCTTCTTCGGTTCTGGGGCAGAATCTGATCCTCTGTCTCTATTCCTCTTTCTTCCTTTGCCTCTTTCTCTAGAAGTATGTGTAGCAAGAACTTGATTTTCTACGTCATGATAGTTTCGTCCAATTCTTCTTGCTACCAACCTAGACTCTTTGAATACAATCAGCTCAAAGACAATCAAACTTGGGCAACTTGGATCTCCCACTGATGCTCTGAATAAAGGGTTCCCAAGATTGGGGAAGACCATTTAGTGCCAACATAACAAGATCTTTGTTTGCAATTATATCCCCAATAGCGCTCAATTGATCTCTTAAATCAGAAATCTTCATAAAGAATGAGATGACTGAATCTTCTTTATCCATTTTTACATGGTGAAGCTGTTGTCTCAAAGCAAGGGCTCTGCTGGTATTGTTGATCTCATACAATCCTTTTAGAGTATCAAACATTTCTTCAGTTGTCTTCAACTTAGAGATGATTGGTACTAGGTGATCCATCACAGAGTCTATCATGATCTTTCTAGCCTTCGTGCCATTTTTCTTCCACTGGATTTTCTCAGTATCATCGAAAGGCTTGGGCATATCACTTTCCACAAAATCAAGAAGATCATTCTCCTCTAATGCAATGAGTACCCTGGGTTTCCAAGAGTTGAAGTTTGTGGCTCCATCAAGTCTATCTTCTACCTTGACATCGATCACCGTCTTCTTTTTCCTACACAAATTCACCTTCAAAGATCTTCCCTTAGGTCTGAAATAATTTTTTAACTTTTTGCCTTCAAGATCTGCCCTAGATGAAAAGTTGACTTAACTGCTTAACAAATCTGATCAAATCTTTTCTTAGACCCGCTCTGATACCATGTTAGTTTTAGATTAGAAATGTAAGCAATTAATAATGCAACACATAAGACAAATGAACACATAGTTTACCCTAGGAAAACCCTCCTCGAGGGAGAAAAACCCAGCCAAAAATGTATCTCTTATATATTTAATGAAGAGATCAGAAATTTGCTTACAACTGGGCCAAACTCTAGGCCGATCTGATATAATGAAACACAACACCTCTCCTAGATGCGAATACACAATTTCTATGAATTCTCCTTGATATCGATTTGCTTTAAGCAAATGATGATCTGCTGTAGATATGCGAACTCCTTGATAAGTGCGAATTGACTTGAGAATGAATTAATTGATAATCAAATGGATGATCATCTCCTTCTATATATACAATTCAAGGAGACTCTTCACTTGGTTGACCTCTTAAAGAAATTAAAATATTAATTATAATAAGGCGGACTTGCCTTAACAATTATTTGTTTAATATTTAATATTTTCGAATTAGAGAGAAAGATATCTCCCGCCGCTATTGCATCAACACATTCCACCTTAAAAACTAAACTGAGGCTCTCATGAGTGAGATATTCCTCAAAGGGATGCTCCCATGGCTGCACTGGACAATTAACCCTGAAATTCCACGGTCGGAATGCCATATTGCCACTTCAAGGTCTCTTCTCTCATAAGCTAGCAATGTCTCTAGATAAATGCCATCTAACAAAGACCGCCTTTTAAAGCCAATAGATGCTTTGTACAGACATTCATCGTCATGATTTTCGCTGGGCCAAGAAAACACCACTGAAGCATGCGAAATCATGCAAACCCTCCTCCTCTGCAAGGGTTAATAAATAATCCGCATCATTCAAGGTGCCTAAGGGTACCTGCAAAATAAAACATTAGGAAAAATCATGATTTAATGCACGTGTCCATTTTTAACAGCCTGTGGCGTAAGCAAATCCCCATCTTTGCCCATAGGATTTGACGATAGGCTGAAAGTACCAATGATGTAAACACAAAGCACCACAAGGTACATTCTTTGTCATGCTATATTCTTTTAACAATAGCCTTGGCGGCAGGAACACAGACTTGCATGAGAATAGCAAACCATCATAATAGTTCAATCAAGGTGAGGTACTTGTCCAGGCTTAAAATGTAATCATTACTAGACAATCACCGCCAACCAAGCATATTATACCAAACCTCCCATGATGCAAATTAACCATGAGCTCGAACTTGAACCATCAATTCAAAAGAGCAAAACAAATCATGTGTTAATTTAATCTAGCTTTTAATTTCCTTTGTCAATCGAATTCTAGCAATTGAGGATATAGTCTTTTAATCTCATGTTGCCCCTTTACTTCAAGTTCTTGGCCATCACATCCCATATTTGCAAGTCTATTTGCCAATTTAATGCCCTCCCTATATGTATGTGAAATTTGAATTTCATGAAAGGAATCCATCACCCTCCAAACTTTCTCCAATACATATCCCAATCTCCAGTCATGAGTTTTCCTCTCCTTACAAGCGTTGATAATGATAAGAGAATCTCCTTCAACATGTAACTTATCAATGTCCATACTTTTTGCTAGCTGCAAACCTTGAAGCAATGCTTGCACTTCTACAATATTATTAGTACTATTTGGCAATTGAACTACTTTGACTGCTAACAAAGAACCTTTCCAATCCCTGATAACTACTCCCGAGCCCGATAAACCTGGATTTCCCCTTGATGATCCATCAAAGTTGAGCTTGGAAAACCCTTCTGAAGGAGGCTGCCATTGAACCTTACTTCTATCAACCTTTGACTGTGGGGCTATAAATTGAGCACCTTTGAATGGTAAAGATAAAACTCCCAATTCTGCAAGATCCAATTATCCCAAGCTGTAAACAATGAAGATACATTCTTGTGACCTTGAACATATGTATTAGTTACTTTTGAAATTGATTTTTCAATTTTTTGTTTCAACTAGTAAATTGACTGGGATTGTTGTCTAAAAATTTGTTTATTTCTTTCCCACCACAGACTCCAGATTACAAGAACTGGAGCAATTCTCCATATGCAAGTGAAGAAAGAAGATTTAAATAATACTAGCCAGGATGAAAACAAGTCCCATAAAGACAAAGGCATTGGAAAAGAAACTTGCAACTTAGATCTAACAAACTGCCAACATTCTTGTGCCACCTCACACCCTACAAATAAGTGATCTACTGTTTCATTTACTTCTTGACAAAGCACACACTTGAAGGGCTTTGCAAATCCTAGTTTGCTTAGTCTATCACTTGTCAATACTCTTTTCCTTAGAGCAAGCCATGCAAAACTACCCGCCTTAGGAAGGGTCATTGGGCTCCAACAGAAAGAATATGCTCTATAAGTTTGATTTTGATGTACATTTGCTGTGAGGGACTTGTATCCTTGCTTTACTGTATAATTTCCATCCTTAGAAGGTGCCCATATTAATTTATCTGAGGCTCTTGAAAGAAACACAGACCTCTCCCGTAGAATTTTATGTAAGGCATGCTTTTGATAAAGTGATATGGCTGTATTCAAGAGATCTTTCCATACAACTTTTCCTGATAATGGTTCAATATTAGCAACATAATCCTTCAGCATGCTGCCCCACATATCTGTTAAGACCTGCTCTAACGGGTGTAGCTCTTGGATTGAATTCAGAGGAGGGTATTTATTCCATGAGTCTTTCCAAAACTGCACACTTTCACCATTATTAACCTCCCAAGATAAAAAAAGAATAATTACTTCCCTGCAGGCTACTAAGAAATTCCACATAACCGAGCCACTTTGAGGATTTGATATAGTTAATATTCTAGTTGGGCTATCATCATCTAGATACTTAGCTTGCATAAGACTACACCATCTCAAATTTGGCTTTTGATACATTCGCCATACTAGCTTTGCACCAAGGGCCAGGTTTCTTGCAGATAGATTTTGCATACCTACTCCTCCACTATTTTTGCTCATACACATATTATCCAGAGATACCAAAGGGAGCTTTTTTCTGTAATGTCCCTGGCTAATTCTGATCCAAAATTTTTAGTTTTGGCTCTGGGACATTTCGTCAAATAGTTCTTATACAGACCACTTTCAGCTGGTAGAAGTCTTTTTGTTCTGTTTTCTTTCTAGAATGATGAAAGTATGCAAAAAGCCTTAAATGTGCTAGATGTCACAATTGTCACAATTGCAATGAAGATACAATGCCAGATAAAATTCTGATTTCTCAAATTGTGTAATGACTGGAAATACTTGCAAATATAAATATGAGTACAACAAGAGACATTTCATCAAGCACTTTGTGTAAAAACTCCAGACTTCATATCAAATGATATTGCAAACATGTAAGGCTTTCAATTACAATGTTGGGTTGCTCTGAGCTGATTATAAACTAGACACTTGCAACTCATAGCTAATGAACATTTTGATAAACGTTTAGCATGCACTCCACTCCACTATTGTAAATGGCAGATTGCAACTCAAAATAACTACAATACTTGCAATGACAAATAGTTTGCTAAAGGCCTTTATTAACATAGGCAATTAGAAGTTCAAGTGAGGGAGTGTGACAATGCAAGACTTGAAACTTAAGAAATATCGAATGCACTTATAGTCTGCTGAGACATAGCAGTCAACAACTAATTACAATGTAATTGAGAATGCAACTTCAATGATATTTTGTAATGCAAACAAGAACCTGATGTGATGAATAGATGCAGTTTTGATAACGATGCCTGAACTTGATGTCTCCCCAAGGTCATCTCCTTCCTTAAGCAGCTTGTCTTGGTCCAATTTCGTCTTTTTTTGAAAGTCTCCTACAGGTGGCACCTCAATGAAATACAATCGATTTGTCTTTATCATTCCCACGTATTTTATTCAACAGCTGAGATGACTTTAGTCTTTGAATATAATTTGATTTATGCCGGCTACTTTGTTTCTTTTAATATAAACGCCTTCAAGGATGTGAAGCTGCTCCTGATCCTTGCTGCTTTTCAATGCCTTTTCGATAAAATATTGAATTCAGCTTGTCTTTAGCGGTGATTGGGTTTTGTCTTCACCTAGCAGCTCAAAAAGTGATTCCTCTTGTCTTTATTGAAGACTCCTTTAATATATTCGATGCCCAGCTTCATCAATCCATCTACAATAATCTTCAAGCAATTCAATTTTTTATGAATGCCACGAATTTGTCTTCACTTTGACCTATGCGCAACATCACCCCCTGATTCTGACGCCTTGTCTTATCCTCTGTCTTAATGCGGCCTCCTTGTCTTGACTCGATTTTGTCTTATTTGCAGATATGAATAAACAGAATTCGATCCCTTGAAATGCTTGCAAATAATCTCAGTGACTAAGAATATATCTCCAAAAACCTGAATATTTCCAAATGTAATAAACTTCTTCAGATTTGGCCAAAGGCCATTAAATCTGTAACGATCGAATCTCAGCAATGAATGCAGTAATACATCAGCTACTGCAATGAAGATGATGAGGTAATAAATCAGCTACCCAATCAACTCAACTAGGGCAGTAATACAACAACTACTGCTCTTGTAGAATCTCCCCAATGAAGCACAAATTGGACCTCTAAATGAAGCCCACAATTAGCAATAATTCAACTGATATTTCACAACCTCAAAATTGCATAACCAACAAGAGTTTTCGTTCCCAATGGCTGGAAATGGCAGAAACCCTAGCTGACTTCCTCACCAAACAATAACATCAAGCAAATATCAATTCCTGGATGATTAGAAGCTTGGCTGACCCCCTTAATATACTTTTTTCTCCACATGAGGTCGGCCCCCTTCTAGAAGCTTCACTTTTAATAATATATTATTTGCATTTTACAAATATTAAAATATGACTATATAATATAAAGTGCAAATATAACATTATAACATAACATTAAAATAATAATTATTATTAAAGTTACCTTTAATAATAATTAAACATTATATCTTAAGAAAACTCCTTATTTCTCCAATTCAACTGAATCCAGGAAATGGAAACCATCAACTGACTAGATATCTGCCACAAAAGACCTCCTGACCATGCCCATTAGCCTACGAAGGTCAACTGATAGGATGATCTTGTAGAGAACTGATGCTCACGAAAATGGGGACATTACATTTTCATCCATATTTCCTCTCCACAAGAAATCTTAATTAGCTTTTCTATTTGTTACAGAATGCCTTTTGGTGCCTTCAAAACAGCCATAAAATAATTTGGAATGGCTGCTAAAATTGATTTAATCATCAAAATACGACCAAAAAAAGATAACCATCTGGCCTTCCAAGAAAGTATTCTAGATTTTATTCTATCTAGGATTTTATGCCAATACTGTAATTTATCTGCCCCTACAAAGAAAGGAATACCTAGATATGCACAAGGGAGATCTACTGCTTGAAAGCCCAACAGATTTACTAGCTTCTTTGAAATAGATGGCATTGTATTAAAAATGTAAATTTTGGACTTAGACGCATTTACTTTTTGACCCGAAGCAGAAGAATATTTCTTAAGTACCTGTTTGACTTGGTTTGCCTCTAGCAAAGAGGATTTTCCAAATAAAACAGTATCATCTGCAAATAGAGAGTGAGTTGCTACAATACTTGTATTTGGAATGGGTTCTCCCTGCGATAACCCTTGATTATGAATCTTATTTATTGTTCTGCTTAGAGCTTCTGCCATTATGATGAAGAGAACTAGAGAGAGAGGATCACCTTGCCTCACCCCTTGAGTAGAGCTATAAAATCCAACTGGAGACCCATTGACAATTACTGAAAATTTAGCCCTTGACAAGCACGAACGAATCTATTTGCACCATTTAGAAGCAAAACTAAATTTTTGAAGAACTTGAATTAGGAAATCCCAATCTACTTTATCATATGCCTTCATCATATCCAACTTGATTATGAATGAAGACATCTTATTACTTTTAATGGAATGTAGCACTTCATGGGCAATGAGTGCCCCTTTAGGAATCTCTCTTCCAGGCACGAAACCTCCCTGCTCATGAGATATTACTTTTGATATAAGAGGTTGGATTCTGAGATAGATAGCCTTAGTGAATATCTTGTATGTGGTATTACATAAGGAAATTGGCCTAAATTCCACAATTTTTTTTGGCTCTTTAACTTTTGGGATAACTGCAATGTGAGTTGTGTTAAACTGCTTGAGCATAGTGCCTGATTTCCTGGATTCCTCTAGAGCTAGAAGAATATCAAAACCAACAAAATCCCAACATTTCTGAAAAAATAGAGCAGTAACCCATTTGGCCCTGGAGCCTTATTATGTGCTAATGAAAAGACAATCTTCTTGATCTCATCAAGGGTAAAAGGCTGCAATAATTGATTATTTTCCTCTTTTTGAATTAGTTTAGGAATATTCTCAAGCAATTCCTCTCCATTCTTAATTGCAATTTCTGATTTGTTTTCTGGTGCCATTAGTAGCTATGAGAAAAATCTTACACCTTCTTCCTGTATTTCTTTCTCCTTTGATAGCACTTCTCTTGTCAACGAAGATTGAATGGAAAAAACAGTGTTTAACGATCTCTTTATTTGAGTTGAGGCATGAAAAAACTTTGTATTTTTATCTCCTTCTCTTAACCACAACTCTCTAGATTTTTCCCTCCAATAGATTTCCTCTCTTGCTATCAATTCAGCCCATTCCGCTTTGTTGATCATAAGTCTTTGCATCTAGCGCATTCTAAATTATAAGCTCATTAATCTCAGAGAGCTGCTTGTACACCCTTTCCTTCTCTTGAAATATGTTCTTAAAAACATGCTTGTTCCAGTGCATAATCTGTGCCTTGATATGTCTTAACTTTCTGCTTAATTGAAACATACACGAGCCTCTTATAAAAGGTGCATTTGTCCACCATTGATGCAATAATTCCAAAAATTGAGGGTGCTTGAACCACATCTTTTGGAACTTAAAAGTTGATTTGCCTTTAGCCTTTAAATTGTCTCCTTCTATGCTAAGATCAATGGCAAAGTGATCCGATCCTGAAAATGGTAGGATTTGTGAATATAAATCCTGCTTATGGATGAACCAATTTGACGAAGCTAAGAATCTATCCAACCTTTCTGCAATTTGCAAGAACCCTTTTCTCTGATTTGTCCATGTAAAACTTCCATTCTGTGGCATGATATCCATTAGAGCATTATCTTTAATAAAAGAGGCAAAATCTTCCATTACCCTTGGAGGTGGAAAAATACCCCCTTTTTTCTCTTGCAAACTAGTGATAGCATTAAAGTCCCCTGCTAATATGACTTTCTTATCTTTTAATCCATCCAACATGTTTGTAATGGCCTCCCAAAGCTGCTTTTTTTCACCTATAGCAGTTGGTGCATATACATTTAATAACCAAAAATGCAAATCAAAGTGTTGTATTTTCAAAAGTTGCCAATTCTTATCATTTTGTATGGGCTCTACTGCTACTGATTTTGGGTTCCATAGAGTTATTAGTCCCCCTGAAGCTCCTTGTGCAAGAGAGTGTGCAAATTTCCAAAAGTTTCCATTTTTGGATTGACTGCTCAAAAGTTGATTATGAAGTCTTGGTTTCTTGCAACACTAAAACATCTGCTCCACAAGCATCAATTTGCTGCTTGATTTGAGCTTTTTTGTCAGGAGCATTGACACCCCTGACATTCCATCATATTATCCTCATTGAGGCCGGGGAGAGCAGCATGCTCTCCTCAAATGCTTATTTGCAGACAACAACAAATTGGTGTCTAAAGTGGTTTGTACCCCAACAGCTATTTCTTCCTTCATTTTAGTAATATGTGACTTCCTTCCATGTTTTCTTGGAGTTTTCACCATCCCAGTTTTAGTGCTTGGTGTTGGGAAACGGAAAGTCTGTGTGTAATCAAAGCCATCTAAAGATCACCATCTCCCATCTACAACAACACTTGCTCATTATCTATATCCATAGTGGTTGCTGACCTTTGTATATCCTCAAAGGATTCTTCCAAAGTCTGAGAACTAGCATTTCCCGTTTGTGCAACACCTCCCCCTGCTGACTTGGGGGAGCGAGATTACCCTCCTCATTGAGCACTTCTTCTGCAATTTCCTCAATCAACTCGCAACCAACTGAACTAAGTATCTTACTAACAAAATCTTCCAACTCTTCAAAGTTGTCCATTTGGTCCTTTCCCTGAAAAGCAACATACTCTTGATTCCCAATCTTTGTTTTGTGATGAACCTCGTGGGAAGCAGTTGAGGCAAATCTTCAAACATCAGGCGTTTTACTATAGTGTCCACTTGTAAAGTTGAGGTGGGAAGCAATGAGGGAGTATATAGATTCAAACCGTTCACAAAAAAATTACCCAGGGAGAAACCCAATTTTTGCTTCATTCCATCATTTATTGTAAGTGAAAACAAAGGTGCAAAATGCTTACTTATTGAAATGGATTGAATAGCTTCCCGAAAAAAGAAGTTTCCCGTACAACCAAATTAGAAAGCATCTTATTACTTCCTCCCTTTGAAGAGAAAGATAACTGGTTCTACTTACTCATATCAGATTTTCTCTTTGTTGAGACACTTGAGGAGGCAGCTCATTCATTGTTACCATATCCTTTTCTCCTCTAGGAAAAGGCAGAAGCTGTTCATTTTCCCCATCCAAATTAGCATCCTCCACCAAGCTACAATCAAGCCCAAAATGACCAAGATCATGACATTTAAAACACACATTCTCTGGCATTTCGACTGTAATATTTTGTACCCACTCCCCATATTTTGATTTTAAGTGGATCTGGGCTGGAATCTCCTTTGTGACATCTAATAATACACAAAATCTAATCGGCTTTGAAGGATTTTTAAAGAAGGATTTATCATGCCTCAAGAAAATCCCTATCTTATTGGCCATGGCTTCTATGAGTAGCAACTCTCTATATTCCAAAGCCAGGTCCTTCAGTTGAACCCAGGAAGGGATAAATTTAACCTCCAATCGTTTTGGTTTTAAATTAGGCGTCCACGGTTGTAAGAATAACCCAAACCCTTGATAAACCCATGATTTGACTCTGTAGATAGCATCTCTATGAAATTTTTCTTGAAAAATCACAATGAAAATTCCTCTCTTTATCCAGATAAAAAACTTTACTAACCCCTTCCCATTCATTGAAAAGCAAATCTTGTAACTTGTCTAGATCCAGAGAAAGATGCCAAAACTTACATACCAAGGCTCGATTACACAGGTCTTGAATTTGCGGATCTAACATCTCTTCAGAGAAGGTGATCGACACACTTTTGCTTGGGTGATGAACTTCCTTCTTACCTCCATCCAGATCCTTTTGCCCTATAGCAAGTTGAATCTCTTTGCGCTTCCATTGCAAGGACAATTTCTTCTTCTATACTTTCTTTGCTTTCTTCTTAGCTTTCTTTTAGTTCTTTGAGTTTGTCTTGGATTTCTGCATAACCCTTTATTGTCCAACAAAGGGTTTTCTTGTCCTTTGTGGAACAGAGTTCTCTTATTGCAATGCTTTGTTGGCATCAAAACCCCCCTTTTTCCCTTGAAATCCTTGTAGCTTCTCTAGCTTTTTAGATGCTTGCTTTGCATGGCCCAAAGCTTCATAGGATTCCCCATTTTGTCCATTCGCTCCTTGAGGAATAGGCTTTTGTGCCGTACAAATTCATTGAACTCTATGTTCTGGATTTGCTTTTGCTTGCAAATTTGAAACCCTTGTGTTAACATCTCCTATGTGTAGATTTTTCTCATTTGGATTGAAGGGACCTCTCTTATTAGTATCATTGCATGCCTTGATTTTTTGATGAGTAGATACCACATTGTCAGGATGCCTTTGATATTGATGCCATGCAACATTAGAAGACCTAAAATCCGCCTCTGCTTCCTTATAATGCCTGTTTAGAAATTGTGAATCTTCTTTACAGGAGTGCAAGAAAACTCCTCTTTGCTCAGTCCTTTGCACATTGTCGGGTGTGTCTTCACAAATATCTAGATTCGACTGCTTATCCCGAAGCAAATGCCTCCAAGGACGAAATGGCGCCCAGTTGGGCTTTGTGAATCTATGCCTAACAGGGTCTAAATAATGCCTGTTTTTATTATGACTATCATTCTACATAGGGTCATTCAGCCTAGACGACTGCCTGCCATAGCCAGAAGGCCCACAGTAGTGCCTGTTTGTGTTAGGATAGTTATCGTTGGGAAGCCATTTGTTTTCAAGTTGGATGTAATGTCCCCTTTTTCATGAGCGATGGAGTTTTGAGGAATTAGCCTATTCCTGATCCTTGTAGGCTAATGGGGCTTGATCAGAGGGTCGTTTGGCAGATACCCAGTTGATTGGTTGGCTCATTTTGTGATTCAGTCTACATATAGAGGTGTTCTAATGATTTCTTGATATGTTTCTATTTTTAGAAACATCATGTTATAAAGTAATGTTATGTTTGCACTTTATGTTATGAATAATTATTTTATTATAAAGTGCAAAATAATAAAATAATATTCCTTCTAGAAGGTGACTTGGGAAAGTTCTAGAAGGGGGCCGACCTCTTGAGGAAAAAGCATAAATAAACATCATGGGCTTCATTCTCATCATCCAGATTTGTTGTTGTTGATGTTGATGTTTGATGGTTGTGGAGCCTAGGGTTTCTGCAGTTGTCTTTGGCCATTGAGAACGAAAACTCTCAATTGGTGAGCAATTTTGAGGGTGTGAAATATCACTTGAATTATTGCAGCTGGGAGAAAGTTACTTCAGACTTTCTATTTGAGCTTCATTGTAAAAACTTAGTGGCCTTTGGCCAAGTTTTTGTATAGTTTGATTTGGAACATTGCTGGAGACAATTTTGATATCAAGGTCTTCATTCATTTGGCATTTAGGAGGTCGAATTGCATTTAGAAGAATCAGATTTTTAATATCAGAAAATTACCAGTCAAAATCTGCATATCTTGATGCCACGATTTTGTTTGTGAAGACTCCATTGTGGTTCGATTTGGGCAAGTAAGTGAGGCGCATGACTCTTGAGACCTAAGCGACTTCTTTTGGTGTGGTTGGAGGTTGATAACAGCTGGTTATGATTTTGTATCTGTATTTCCATCAGCAACAGGGGCGGCCTCTTGTGTGGGGGCAATTTCAACCTTGGAGGAGTTTATAAAAACAAATAAAAATTGCTATCAAGTTGTTGGGTATCGAGGAGTAAGGGCGCTGCAATTTGGAGGTCAAATCTGCTTTGTTCAAAGAGAATCAATTGAGTCTATGTTGGCTGCAATCATTTCCAGGTCTACTTCAGACATTTGCATCTCAGTTTAATAATCTTTAATCTGCCTATTTTGCATTGTAAAAATTTAGTTAGTGAGGCATTGTAATTTCAGTCATTTAGTGTTGCATAAGAGTGCATTAGGAGATCATTGTCATTGCATATAGTATAGTTTTTTTCATTTGCAGCTGTAGGTTTGCATTTTTATATCAGCAAAACACCATAATTGTATGACATTGTAATTTGCCAAGAGTCTTGGCTATTTTGAAATCAGCATTGTATTTGAAAGACATTTGTAATCAAGGAGTAATAAGTGGTTGTTGTTGTGCACTCAAATATCTTAGTAATCAGCATTAGAGTTTGCATACCAACTGTTTGTCAAAATTACCAGTTGGCTGTAGGTGTTCATTTTTTATGCTTAGATCATATATATGCACTGAATATTGTCAAAATAAGTTGCACATTCATGTTAGGTCATTGTTTAGTCAATTTAGAGTCATTTGTAAACATTCTCATTGATGCTAATTGAGGAAAAGTGTCATTATAGCAAACTGAAATGTTATATCAGTCATATGCCCCTTGTATGCAAAGTGTTTGACGAAATTTTCAAGGTCAAAAATCAGAAGTTTTCGATCAGATTTGAGCAGGGTCATTACATTGGAGAGCCATTTTTTTCATTAAAATGTTTATGGAAAATTCCATTCCTATACCCTGGGTCAGCAGAGCAGGAACTGGCACACTATTTTAACTGACCCACACCTTTCCCACTACGAAGCGGAGTCAAACCTGTGACCTCGAGGAATGCAAACCCCAAGCCCCAGCCAACTCCGCTACAAGTGGTGGCTAATGCCCATTAAGAATTACTCATGGAGGATATGCATTGATTAGAGCTCTCAACCATAAAAAAATAGTGCCTACTAGCTTGGATTGATGATTTTCTTGATCGAGTGTAGTATGCGAAATACTTCACAAAGTTCGATTGTAATCAATTTGTCTAAGGAAAGGCAATATATGGGAGATTTTAGGACAAATCATGGCTTGTACTTATTTGGGTTGTGTAATTTGTTTGTTACTTTCATAAGAGTAACAGATGCTATGCTTTCCCATTAATTGATTCTCATGTGATTGTGTATGTAGATGAAATTATTCTTTTCAATGGGTCATGGTTGGAACATATGCAACATCTACAATAGGTGTTAAAGTTTTTGCAAAATTAATTTTCAACTTGAAGAAGTGTGAATTCTCAAGGCAATCATTTTATATATTTTCTATATGCTTTTGTTAGAGTATAGTTACAAAACATATGGCTAGTATAGAAGTGATCCTAAAATGGCCAAAACAAAGAAATTTTGCAGGTGTCGTCCAATATCTTTGCAAGTTCAAAGTCTCTTTCTCGAAAACCACAATTCATTTGCATGCTTTGATAATAGGTGGCATGTCTTTTACTTGAGGTACAATAAAACTAAACACGTTTGATGAATTGAAGCAGAATATCAATGCTATAGTTTTGACTTAACATCCAACATTTTTAGATTGAGAAAGATGCATTGGAGCATCGCTTGTAGTAGTTATTTTACAAAATGGAAGTCTATTTTTCTACCATTTTGTATTGTTTTCTAGGGAAGCTTTGAATTATCCCACATATGACAAGGAATTTTGGTTTATGTAGTGAAGAAATAGAAGGATTGCTTGATGGGGTAACTGTAGTGCACTTCAATCATGAACAATTGTGATACTTGCAAAAAAAACAGAAATTGTTGCACACAATTTTTTGTATGAATTGGTTTCCTTTGGCAATTCCACTTGATAACAAAGTACGTGAAAGGGGCAACCAATAAGTTAATACATATGCTGTATATACCTCCTCTTCTTAAAATGTCAAGAATAGGCACTACCATGCTACTTGAACTAGTCAGGTGTCAGATGTACAGGGAGGAATATGCAGAGGATGTTGATTTTTGGAAAGAATTTCATAAATTATAATATTCAGAAGCACATTATCTAGGATGATTTGGAACTTTAAAAATCTCATGCTGTCATGGTGGTACTTCAAATTAAGTTTTGTCTTTGCCTCTAGCTTTGTCATTTTCTCACTCCCAATCATGTTTTAATTCCATGAATTTCAAATTTCTTGTATCTGATGCCACCCGACAGTGACATCCTTGTTCAACATACGTTTTCAACATTATCTGTACAAAACAACATAACATGGAATATGAATTAGCAGAAGGTGAGTAGTTGGTTTTCTTGTGATTGCGAAGTTGTCATTATCTTCCTCATAGTATATTAATGTACAATAGATATTTGTTGATTGATTGCCTTGGGCTAGATGGTTCAATTTGGTTGATTCATTCTATCTCTCTGGTCATAATACAAAACTTGCAGATTCCAAGATATTATGATTCTTCCTTAAAGGTCTAACATGTTCCATTGTTCCTTCATCCTCTTTATTGTAGCACTCTGATTATTGTTATTGTTATGCTCACTGTCTAATAAATTGTTTCTGCTCATAACACATTAAATTGGTTTTAGTGTGGTGTCCCCTAGTTCATTCCTAGGCCTTGGTTCAGTGTTATTAGATTCTTATCTCTCTCATCTTAATCCTTCTCTGTGTTTATGCTCACTCATATGAGGTCTAGCTATAGGAAATTTAGACTTGAAACATGTGACCCATCATCTGACCTTCCTATCTGTTTTACTGTCTACATGACCCAAATAAATGTGTACTATTGTTTCAGACATCTGATGGAGCAGAAATAATGAAAAATGTTTATTCACTCGGTTTTCACAATGGGAATCATTTATTTTCAAGCTTCACCTCTACTTGTGAATAAGGAATCACAATAGTGATTTTGAAACTTCATCAGATGATACTAAGCTTTTTTAATATTTATTTTCTTTGCTTTCTCATAGTCAAATTTGACAGCCATAAGATTTTTGGTGAGATTGGAAAATTATTTTCATTGACTCTCCTTGCAATATAATATAAATTACTGATTATATTTTGAAACTAATTCTTTACACAATCTGACAGCTTTCTGATCTTCATCAAGTAATGGTTGAAGCAGCAAATATTCTGTGTGTTGAGGCTCCTGACCTCTATGTACGGCAGAATCCTGTTCCAAATGCATATACCTTAGCAATAGGAGGGCGAAAGCCATTTATTGTGGTTCACACAAGCATTGTGGAGCTCCTTACCCTTAGGGAGTTGCAGGTACATGCTTCCTCTCTACCCCTCCACTTCTCATGTACAGAAGAATTTGTATATATAACCATTGAAAAGAAAAAAACAAATTTCTAGTGTGAATGTTATCCAATATGCTTCTATGACTTGGTTTTATGTACTAAAGGCTACCATTGATTATGGAGGGACTAGGTAATTATGGATAACTAATTTCTAAATGTACTACTTATCATTAAGATTGGCACGAGTACTGCAAAAAGAAAATCCTTGTTAGTCCCTCCCATGATTCATTGGTCCTATATGGGGTGTAATTATGTTTGGGTAATTAGAGAACTATCCTTTATATCTTTACTTGGACAATTTTCTTTTCGTGGAATTAGAAATATGGTTTTGTAAGATTGGAAAAATTGTAAGTATTCATTGCCAAATCTTCCTTTCACTAGGCTCTTCTCCTAACCATATCCTAACCATGTCATCATGGATAAGAAATAAATAAAAGGGGCCTTGTGAATAGCTGCATTGAAAGATAAACTAGTGTAAGGATGAGGGCACTCTAAATAAGAATGATAGCTGATGGTGCTATAAGAAGTTGCTGGTAGATAATAAACATGAATGGAAAATAAAGACCGATTTTATTGTCAGGGAAAGTTCACATTCCATGCAAACATTTGAATTCTATTGTGTGCAGATAGAAAAGTAAAAGCCAAAGGTAAAGGTTGTTTCTAGGTCACAGCTAAGTGAGACAGGAATTTGGCATATGAGACCCACCTTTTGGAAATTAAATGGAATTTGTTTAAAATTACATTATCTATTGTATAAAATCTGTACTATTGGATTTGAACCTTATAACTAAGACTGGGGGAAAACCCAACCTTGAGCTGGTCATAAATGATACAAGTTATGGGGCATAAGCAATTTGCATATATCTGCTTATGCTGCTTATGTTAAATTTATTGATCAGATTAAGTGCACAGAAAATTAATTCAAAATCAGACACAATAACACAGCAGATACCCTGGGAAAACCCTCCTCTTGAGGGAGAAAAACCCAGCAACAATATATCTCTTATATATTGAAACAATAAATGAATCTCCTTTACAATAGAGGCCAATATGAAGGCTTATAACATGCTCATCAAACTGATACAATATAAAAGACAATCGGATGAAGATAATCTCAGCCAACAATGATATCGAACTTCTCTTGAACTCGATCTGCCTTGAATAGAATTCACACCAAGAATGTGTATAGAATTCGCACCAAGAATGATATGATGAAGTGTATCGAATGAACTGAATATGAATACCAAACAACACGGTTTCATTGAGTATATATACACCACGAATGGAAGAGACATGTCTTTCCAAAAGCATGTCAGCCTTTAACAAAAATCGTGCCTCCTCCATAAGATCGCGTCTCATCAAGGTCGGCCTCCAATAACAAATATAACTCTTTATTATTTGCACCTCTTCGTTAATCATTATGTCGGCTTGAATAAACAAAACGCACCTTCAATAAATCGTGCCTCTTCAAAAATGATATCTCTTATAAATTAAATAGTCTTGGGCTATTATTTAATTTATCATCATTAAGTAAAGGATATTGGCTGGAAGTAAAGACCGACACTGTACATGAACATCAACAGCTTATGGAAGAGAGAAAATGACAAAACAAGAAAGGATTAATGCAAGGGGTTCAAATGTGGAGAACACAAATGTTTCTTATAGTTAGTATAGGGGTTGACACGTGGAGGAAGATAGCCTAATCAATTGCAAAAGTAAAATGGGAAAATTCATGGAAAATTTAATTACAAAATTACCAAGATTCAAAGCTACTTATATGGGATGGTTTAGACTGACTAATATGTAATTCAAATCAATGAATGTATAGGAGCTAAAATATTGATTTTGTATATTTTACTTTAAGTGACATTAAAAGATTGATGGAAGATAATTCAGTCTAACAAAGAAGCAAAATAAAATAGAGATGATTTGAGGAATGATTAAACCAATTATCTCATATTTGTGTAAAGGTTGAACCGTTGAAATGATAGTTCAAAAACTGAGCAAGTACTTGCTGGACTCGTGAGTTCTTGTGTGTTTATTAGAAATGTAAGTAACTTAACGTTGGCTTGCCAGCTGAATCAAACATTAAAACTTGTGAGATACTTGGTGAATTTCCCCTGTCAAATCCAAGCTGAAAATTCATCTAACACATAATAGAAAATACAAGAAAGCTAAAAATCCCCACACTTTGTCACTTTTTCCTTCATAAACTCGTGTTATCATATTTTATCCTTTTTTTTTGTCTATCAAATCTTAGCTGCATGAAGTGATCACCAAGCAATTGGAAAGATTTCTCAATGGTTGAAGTGCGATTTGATAGGTTTGTCCTTGGGATTTTTTGTTCTTTTTTTGTTACTTTTTCTTTATTTCAAAACCTTGCTGTTTATTTTGTCTTTTTTTTCCAATGTCTAGGTTCTTTGCAATGTGCAAGACATAAACCTTGGCAAGGTGGAATGAACCTCACATAGAAGCATGACACTCTAGGTGTGATCAAGGGCATGGTGACCTATAATTATTGTGGATTTAATATGAGAGGAGGCATTAATCATCTCAATTGCCACCTTGTTTGAATCCTTGACCAAGATGTCAAGTTGTGTGACCAAGAGGAGTAGGAATTCGAAAGAAAATCAATGCCCAACTTTCCAGCAACAAAGACAAGAAAACAAAAAGGAAGAGGGTGAGGGAAACCATTACATTTGTGATAAATACCACCCTTGATTCAGTAGGAGACTCTGCCATAGCTTGTGGATCCAATGTTCCTCCACTCACATTGAAGAGAGTTCAAGCTATTTTCATTCTTTGGGCCTTTTAATTCTTTGTAGTGTTCCCAATTAACAACCTCTGCTCAAAGATGGTGCTTGGGATTGAGAGAATTGAAGGATAAAACACTGATATATATATATATATTTGGAGAACAGCAAGGTATGTATAAAATGAGAAACAATTGTGAATCTGGTTAGCATAACACAATAACAGTTAGCATAACCGTTGAATAATGCAATAGTAGTCTATGCTAACATTCCCCCACTTATACATTGTTCCTACAAATGTACTCCTAGAAACTTTCTTTCACCTTTCCAAGGGACCCCCTATACATTCAATTAAAGTAAAATATACAAAATCAATATTTTAGCTCCTATACATTCATCAATTTGAATTACATATCAGACAGTCTAAATCATCATCATCTATTGGAGCCTTGACTTCTGCTAGTTGCCTAATGAGAGACCTCAAATTACTTATGTGATTCTGTCTTCAATTTTGAACTTGAATAATTGAAGTTTTAGGGAAAACATTGCATTAAGTGCTTTTGCTCCAAACAATTTATTCAGATCATCCCCAATTTACATTAATGCTTTGTCTAAATCTACATGATGTAATTCAAACTCAGAAAGGGCAAGACCAATAATAGCCTTGGCTTTATCATCTCTACTATTCCAATCTAATAACTTATTTGCATTTGTAGGTGGTTTTTCCTTTCCACTTACTATTCCCCATAAATTTTTATTCATTAGTTGCATTTGAATTTTCATTCAAGTATGAAAATTGAATCCAGAATACTTATCTAATGTAATCTCCCTTCTCTTTAAATGCAAACTAATACCAACTGTGTTACCGGATTCGTACCCACAGGCCTCGAACCCGGTTCGGGTACGCACCCGGTTCGGGTTCGTCTGTGGGTACGTGCTGGGTACGCACAGGGTGCGTGCCCAGCACGAACCCAGCACGAACCCAGACGAACCCATGGGCCAGGTTAAAAAAAAAGGGCCCAAAATTGATTAAAAAACTCTTTTTTCTTAATTTTTTTTTCCTCCTAACCCTAAAACAGCATTGATCATTTCATAGTTTACTAAGCATATTCAGACTTATTGCAAGAACTTCCTGTGTTCTATTTAGAACTGATGTATGAAGTTAATCCTCAGAAAATTAACAGCAGATAGAAGAAAGTCTGTACTCAATCTGAGACAAGGTTATAATCTTTTACAACTTCTCACAGTCTATTTGTAGCAGCAAATACATTGATTTATAACACCAGATAATAGAATGAACAGCAGTTACAAGTAATACAATGAGTTTATAAATATCTCAGACCTGGGAATGTGTTTGCCAGGGTAAATGTATGATGAATCTTGCTCGATCAATGATCAATGATCGTGAATATTTATCTTTGGCATTTGGCATTGATCAATGATCAAGTATCATACTATGAAATGATTTAGTTTTACAATTATCTATATTTCTCTTATTTTTTTGTATATATAATACATATATATAGATTTATAATATATTAAATATATATATATATATATATACACACACGTACCCATACGTACCCAAACCCCTAAAAAAATTTTGCCCGTACCCACGTACCGGGTTCTCGTACCCGAACCCGTCCCCGAACCCGAACCGGTAACTTAGAATACCAACCTTATTGCTCCAAACAAAAAAATATATCAATCACACCAATCACTGTTGCACCCAATGTCCAAAACACAGTAGGCAGAAAAGGTAAAAAATTCAAATGCTTAAACTAGCACCATTGAGACCATAACATAATGAAAGTACCTAGACATTTGAGATTGTCTGAATATGTTAACTTCTTTCATAACTTTGCTGAAAGCATCTGGATATCCTTATCCCTCTTTTCTTTTATAATTTCAACATGTCCTTCATTACAACTTTCAGTAAACACGCTGATATTGTTTGCCTTGATCAATGGATTTGGATATCTGGCTCACACGGTCTAGTGAATATTGAATGCTTTACTTTGAATTGTATATCAAGGCTTTTGAATCTCCACAAGGCATCGTGATCAACCACTACAATACTACTAGATATTGTGTCTCACTCTTACTCAACCTTTCATAGACACAATTGTGAGGCTTAACTTTGGATTTGATAGTCGAATCTTCTATCATGAGTTACCTTGCGTAGCGCAGACACTTCACCATCCACATCCTCTACATTCTCCTTCGCCTCAATTCCACATAGCTATAGAGATCTTATCGTTGTCATCTACAAGTCTATGCCATGCCTCCTTGCATATTTCAATGCCTCAAACTTCCTTTGAAAGCATTTCGCAAGCATAAGAAAAGGTTTTGTTCTGAGTGAAACTAGCACCTCACATGTTTGTGTACTAGCATAACTCACTCTCCATGGTAACAACTTTGATACCATATGAAGGATAAAACACTCTTAACATGTATATTTGAAGAACAACAAGTTATTTATACAATGAGAAACAATTGCAAATCTGGTTAGCATAACCGTTGAACAATGTAATAGTAGTCTACGCTAACAAGAATCACCATGAGCTGAGGATGGCTGCTACAAATTTTTTGGCACTATAATAATACACCATTTAATGTGGCCAGTAATCCATATTGGGATGTATTGGTAAATATGTTGTTTGTTGTCAGTGTAGAGTTTAAGGTTATCATGTTTCCTTTTTATAATTAAAATTATTGCAGGGACTCATAGCCTATTTCTTCATTTCCAATAGGCTAAGGGATAGAGTTAGGGAAATGATTAATAATAATATTTTAAGTTGGGTCCAATAACTTTATTCTAAAAGAACAACTTAAATATCATTGTTTTATTATTTCAAAAGTGTTTGTAAACATTTTTGGAGAGAGTTTTAGAAGAGAAAAGGAAATTCAAAATAAAGAGCCCAAAAAGAATTTATAAAAGGAGGGCAAATTGATCAAAGGTAGCAAGGATTATTATTGTAATCAAATCCTTTTCTAGAGTGTAATGTCCCATTTTCAATTAATTTATGTTTGTGGACCAAAGGCCCATTTCCTATTTCTAGTGTCTCCCTTGGTCAAAGTTTGATTATGTGTTCTCCCTCTTCGTTCGTTGTGTGCCTATCAAATTCAAAAGTTGCTAAGGCTTGGATAGTTTCTAATTGTGGAGGTATGTTCAATTTTCTAAGTGTGTGCAAGTTGTTGGAGTTTCAAAGTTTCCCTAACTGGTATTCCTTTTCTCCAAACTCTACCTTTCTCCTTATTCCTGCTGAAATATCGAACTTTCCCATACCGGCATGCCTTTTCATCCATCTTTGTTTTTTCTTTATACCTATCAAGGTATCGGAATTTCCCATTTGGGCATGCCTTTCCTTCTAAGTCCACCTTTTCCCTTGTCCCCATTGGGATTTTGGAGTTCTCCATCTCGTCATCCCTTTCCTTGACCCCTACTCTTTTCCCTTACCTTTGTCAGAGATTCAAATTTCCTCGTACCAATATGCCTCACTCTCGAATCCCAATCCTCTACAAGTGGTAAGAGTCTGTCATGTGCCCGAATTAGAACACTAAAATTACTAAGCAATGAAATACAATGATAAAGGTGCTAGAGGTATTTGGAAAAGTGCCTCTTGAAGACAAAGGAAGTGCACGACCCTTTTGATAAGTCATGTTTGAAGAAGCTATTGAAAATGCTAAGATAATTGTTGATCCCCTTTCAAAGGATGGAATTGTGCATTTGAGAAGCAAGTCAGGTTTCTTAGACAAGGGGGTGTTATTGAGAGAATATGAAAAGAGATAAATTGTTGATTAGTAAGAGAAGAATTATCGCCTCCCAATATAATTTCTTTTAGAAGTGTGACAGTCAGTAATAAAGAAGTATGGCCAAGAGATTGAAGATCTAGAAGAATGGACTGTGAGGTTTTCCTACAAATGATAATGAAGGAGTGCCTAGGTGCTTATGGTAGTGCAATAGAAGTTAATCCACCATGGGAGTGTGAGGCAACTATTTTCTATGTTTGCATCTGAAAGTAGTTGGAAGCGCTCTTCCATGGAGTATGAGACTCTAGTATACTAATAGAGGAGAATGTTTTTGATGTAGAAGCATCAAATAAAACAAAGGTGAGAGTGATTGACCACCAAGTGGATTTTTAAGATAAGGGTATATAAAAAGAATATAAAGTAATAATAGTGAGTCTACCTCCTAATAAGATAAAAATTGCTGAAATCCTATGTGATAGAAAGGAAAATATCGTCTGACATTGCACAACTTGTGAAACAATATGGATAGCGAATCGCTAAAAGATGAAGTATATTAGATGTTTGTGATTTCTACAACACTTTAGAGGGATTGTCATTTTTTGGTGCACATAACCCATTTTGACTAGAGGAGTTATGGGAAAATTTCAAGCTGTTATACAATGACAGTGAGATCTTTGTAAACATTTATAATATTATACCAAGGAAAGGGTGCATCGATTTGCTGATTTAATAAATGCCTTAGAGTGTTATTCAAAAAATTGATGTAGTCAATGTGTTGAAGAAGTGGTGGTTCTTTGAAGTCCTTATTCCAGAATTGAGGAAGATGAAATTCTTGCTACTTGGGTTGTAGAATGAAGATTGTGAGAGGGTAGTGAACATTGAAAGAGAAGAAGCATCTAGCTCTTGAGGTTATTTAGCAAGTGACTCAGATGATGATGACAAGAAAGAGGGTGAGTAATTAGTTGATGATATAGGTGAGTGATTTGAGACTAAGGGAGATAGGATACCAGGTAGTAACTTCGGTTTTGGAGGCCACACCCTTTTGTCTTGGATTGTGCAGATTAGATTTCAGGATTTGATAGTGCTGACTAGGCACCAAAATGGATAGAAAAATTCAATAAATTTGATTGTATCAAAGAAGGCATGGTATTCAATCTAGAAAACAAAGAGTGACTTTGTAGAGCCTATTGAATAATAGACTAGGGATACCCTTGAGACTTTCAGCATCACCACTCTTGGATACCCCAACATGGAAACATTCCACCAATGGTGGATAGACAAAATCTATCCAAGTTCATAGGAGAAAGTTATCAAGTCCTTGATCATCACTATAACATATTTTACAATTTGGACAAGTGGACAAAATAATCAAAATTACTATACATCATCTCAAACAACCTTGAGAGAAGCCATGACTGATTGGTCAATGATGAGCAAGATAGAGTTGATTAATTTGGACAAAAGAAAGATTTTGAAAAGGAGTTAAAGTTGCTGCAAGATGTTAATGAAATGGGAGCAAAGATATACAACACAAAGCAAGGGAAAGGTCATTCTATTTGCAATTTTGCACATATAGTAGGAGATTAAAGGAATTGATCTTCATGTTGGTACATCTTCCTATGGATAGGTTGAAGAAGAGATGGTTTATCAAAGTTCGTAGATTGAATTACAAGACAAAGATGAAGATTATGCTGCCCACAACATATGGTATTGGTTATGCAAGCAAAAGGTCAGTCAACCTGTAAATGTCTCCATGTAGAAATGGATGCTAAAGGCCTCTTGATAACCTATAATGCAATGAATGGGGACCACAAGCTTGAAAGGAACTTGTCATTGATGTGATGATGGTGTGGAAGTTGATATCATAGTGATAATAACTATCTCAAACATTGGGAACAAATAATGTGAACATGATAGGACTAGAATGCCATGTGAAGACAAAGGTGCAAGAAAGAAAGATGAAATACTTATCCTTTGTAACAAAGGAGAGACTAGTTGATGTGATTGCATACATCTAACAAGCCATATTAGTAGAGCCTTGAGAAGAAATGGAAAACTTGAGTAAGACAGGACATCCAACCATTGTTTATAGGGATACAACAGGTAGCATGAACACTTATTTAATAAAGGTAAAGGGCCTGTTAATCACCATCATAACATTTAAATTAAAAACTGGAATGACACCCAATGCAAATGAGATGGATGTGCCATAGGAAGAGGATTGTGTCTTGAACTATATAACATTGATGAAAAAGATAGTTGGTCCTATCTTGACACACAAACTTATTGGGTTATATGTCAATGAATGTTATCTTTGATACTTGATCAAGAATGAATCTCCTACCAAAATTAACTTGGAGGAAGTTTGACAAACTAAACTAGCCGCCACCAACATTTTGGCTAGCAATGGCCAATTAGTTTAGGATAGAACTTGCGGGGATCCTTCATCATGTCCCCTTTTTCAAGGGATGAAATTTAGGAGCACCTTAGCCTATTATTTTATATTCCGTAGGCTGGTGGGGTGTTATAAAGGAAATAATTAAATAATTTAACTTAAATTGCCATAAAGTAACTTCATGTTAAATTACCTTTGGCAACTTATATTTAATTATTTAAAAAGTGTTCTTAAAAGACAATCAAAAAAATTCACTAGGAATGGGGTCCAAAAATGATATTATTTTAAAATACACTTTTTGTCAAGTTTGTAAAACCCTGCAAGTACTCATGCGCCTAAATCAGCAGCAAGTTACTTGCAGTAAATCTCAAAGCTGATTTTTCCTGAAACTCGCCACAATTTGACATGAATAACTCGCCAAAAATCGAGAAAAACTCATCCACAATTTCCCATAAAAAATTAACATCACCAAACATAAAGTTTCTAAGTGTTATTTCTGCATTTTCAGATCGTGATTTTTTATGTGAGTTAGGGCTCAACTCCACGACATGTATGACAAGGCGATTATAGAGGCTTTTTGCACTATTTTTCTATTTCCTTTAGTCTTGTTTTTTCTTCTCTACTCAGTCAAGCCTTGCATGGTTTGGATCAAAAGAAGCACAAAAACCTATATGGGCTAAACCATAAAACAGTTCCACCTTTGTGCAAGCCACAGATAATAAAAAAATAATTGGAACACAAACTTTAGATATTTATGTTATTTAATAATAATTCAATTTAGCACTATTTAGCATTCTTCAAAGTGAAAAATTCTAGATTTTGGAGACAAGATTTTTTATATTGAAAATTGAAATAAGATTTTAATGCATCTTACCAATTTGTAAAATTTGTAAAAGTCTGCATTTTGGGTAAAAACATGCTAATTTGATGCCCCGTGAGAAAATAAAAATTGTCTACTAAAATATGATGTACCAACATCCTCAACACCATACTGAGTCATGTTCAATTTGATGAGACAATTCAAGGGGTTTCAAATGTTGCCAAATGTACTCTAAATATGTTGGAATGTCAATCAATTTCAACATGTTTATTTTCAATGCAACTCTGATAAAATGGTGCATAGATAAAACAAAAATAAAAGACCAACTATTTATAAATATAGGGAGTATGAGAAAGACTTTGAAAGGATGATTAGGATCAGTCGGTATAGAAAACAAATTTTGAAGTTAAGCAACACTATTACTATCAATGTACACCTGGGGGAAGATCTTGTCACCATGTGTTCTTGCACAAGGATGTAATTTCAGGCACATGTATTTGAAATAATCCTTCTTTATTCTAATCAAATTCCACTCATTACCTTTTTAACCTTGACTTTCTTGGCATGTTAGTGACAATGAGAATAGTACTCCGATAACAAAGGTAAGATCAATATATTCATAGCACTCTGATAACAAATGATATCAAAGAATTATTCAAATGATTGTGTTGAATAAATTCCAGGATTTAGAAACTTAGCAATTATCTATCTTTCATGAGTATTGGTTCACAAGAATCTATCTCTAATGAGCTTGAATTATCCACTTTGGACTCATTGCATCTAAATGATGCTCCCAGCAGAAAAACACTGGGATTTCATAGATCACCATCACAGTACTATCATGTCTCAAGCATGCTTAACCATGGAATTTACTCTACAATTATTCTCACTTATCATGCAGCCCCACGTGCAAAACTTAAGCATGTATTGCATCAACAATTCATGGTGGACATCTAGCTCTTTCATTTTTCATGCAATTGATGTTTCCACAGTGCATCATATGTAATATCATTTTTCCAGAAGTTTAAGTGCTTCATCCTTGAGAGCATCACCTAAAGCAATGAGTGTAAAGTGGATCGTGCTGGTTCATGAGAAATGGGTTCTTGTGAACCCCTACTCACAAAAGATGGGCCATGAAGACTCTCAAATTGACACTTGTGATTCTGCGAAAAGATATTATAATGGTGCATTGTGAAAACACCAACTGCATAAAAATGAAAGAGCTAGGTAGCTCTGCAATGCATGGTCCATAAGGGATAATACTTGCTGAAGATTTTGGTATTGGGATGGGTGACCTCCTAAGAAGTCTTAGGGCTTCACCCTAGTTAGCATCACCTAGCTGCAATGACTGACAAGTAGACTATTCAAGCTTGTGGGAGGGGTTTTGGTGAACCACTACTCACGAAAGATGGATCATGAAGATTGACTTAAATTTTTGTTGTAGCTGATTCTGAAAAAATGATATTACATAATGGTGCACTGCAGAAATCCAGTTGGATAAAAAAATTAGCAATGGATTTGAATCAATCCATCAAATTTTTAGCAATAATATTTTCATAACGTTTAACAAAAAAATCTGTGTTACCAAATTTTAACTGGACATAAACTTGTAACATGACAACCATTTTGTACAGCTAAACCTATGCTTTTGCTAGGTGATGGCACCATCATTAAGAAATGTCTATGTTATTTGGTGATTCTTAATTCTGTTGTTTTGTTACGTTAATAATTTGTTCATAACATGCCAAATGCTTGTTTATTTTGTTGTTAATACAGGCAGTGATAGCACATGAATTAGGGCACCTCAAGTGTGATCATGGCATCTGGCTCACTTTTGCAAACATTCTTACATTGGGTGCCTACTCTGTACCTGGTAGGTTTATGACTATAGGTAATATTCAATTTTTGTTGGCATATGTTAGAACGAACTTTAATAGTCACTGAAAACTAAGCATCGGATTTGATCATCTTCAGGACTAGGTTCTTTTATTGAGGAACAGTTATTCCGGTGGTTGCGAGCAGCAGAACTGACATGTGACAGAGCTGCCTTGCTTGTGGTGCAGGATCCGAAAGTAGGTATTACGCTGGATATATGGGAATGTTAACTATATGTTTTGTTTTCATTTTGTTATTTTCAGTTGTTGAGGAAATTATTATTGTATTCGAAATTCTAACTATGTGCTTTCATCAATACGTCAATAGACATTTTTCTCAAAAAATGCGGCTTATATTGTTTGAGAGAACAAAGATTTCATCGATCTACCAAAAGGATTACATGGAGTCTCTTCCTATGAAAGCTAGAAAACAAAGACTTGAGCCTATGCCACAAGATACAACGAATCAACCTCTTTACAAAAACAATTCAAAGTGATTTTGACCTGGAAAGTAGCTCCATTCATGGATTTCACAGGAATTCAACAAGAAGCAACTAAATCATGTGCTGCAACAATTTGCAACTGTCCATGCTCATTCAAGTGTCCCCATGTAATGATTTTCTCCAAGAAAGATCCATGCCCAAAAATTCTTGGCATTCAAACATCTCCAAAAGACTGATCAATTGTTTTGACTCTGGCACACAGACTGCGAGAAGAATCTATAAAGCCAACTTTTAGAAGTCTTGTGTTGACGGCTAATCCCTATCGGAGCATTAATCACCCCAATACTTCATGCCTGAAAAACTATTGTCATTTCCACCTTTTTGCCATTACACTTTAGGATCTCTCCTTGCCAACCTTTTTATTCAAATATCGGAGCAAGATTGATCTCGTGCCCAAGTGAAAATGAACTTTTATGACAGTTGTACAATGCCTTCCCAATTCCTTTGGGAGTTTCTCCAAATGATAGTTACATTGTAAAAAGACAAATTTTAGGGATAAATCTACGAAGGTACTGATAGATTAGGCATGCTCTATTCAACTTTTGGGCTCAGTTTAAATATAACCTAGTGTACCACTGCTAATCCTCATGATTCCACAGAACTTTATAATGAAAAATTCCTTATTTGGCCAATCTTTTACTTGCAAAACCCTCAGCAAAGACTAAACCGACATCATGCAGAACGAAATCTCCAGAGAGACATTGCAACTAACTCCGAAGCACCCCGTTCTTCTTAAAATTTCAATTGAAGTTAGATGCCTTATGCAAATCATCCAACACTCCTTAAGTTGGGCTGAACATGAAGGCGAGAGTGCCTTCACATTGTCAATAATGTCACAAAGCTTAAAGGAGCCCTTAGTACCTTAAATTTGCTTCCTTTTATGTTGGGGATATTGGATGAAGGAAGCAACGAAATATGTTTAATTGCCACCCTAATACCTTGTTAATACATGGGACGATCCCCAGACATGGCTGGAACACATTGCTTTGGTTAATTGTTTCTTCTATATATGCAAGGTTGGCGATTAGCAGTACTACTTAATCTCCGACATCTACTAATGAGCACTACTTCCAATGCTCTTGCAATGGCAAGACTTGATATTTTTGGGTATCTCCGTGGATCTTTTAGACATGAATAACAATTTTACCTAGATATGGATCAGACGATTTTATTTTTCTTCATTTTAAAAGATCTATGTAAATATTTTATTTTCAAGTTTTATTGTTTTGTGAATGTAATTGTACCTGTAGGCACAAATGAGTCAAGAATGTATCGATCCCAACCTTAAATCATAGCGCTTTCTGAAAGGACCCAATAGCCTCCTTATAGGGTTTATAAAGGAACTAGACCACTCGATAAGAGGGTTGCCTGCCAAGTTTTAAGAAACATTTGAGTGGTCATAGATTCATAGCATATCCTATCAAACAAAAGAATCATCATGCTCTGATACCTGGAAGTATCTGATAACATGGCTTTGAGAAATCGCAGCAATGTTAGCATAACTTACTTTATTTTAGACTCTAGCATATATTTTCATACTATTTTTTAACTGGATGGGGCTAATGGAAATTTAAATTGATGTGGTCTCTTTTATGAAAAAGGTGGTGATTTCAGTGTTAATGAAATTGGCGGGAGGGTGCCCATCTCTGGCAAATCAATTGAATGTAGATGCATTTCTGGAACAAGCTCGATCTTATGATGCTGCCTCATCAACCCCAGTGGGTTGGTATTTAAGGTATACATCCAATATACATACTCTACTCTTTTTCTCTTAAAAAAAAATCAATTCCAATTTCAATGGTAATTGTGTTTGTCAGGAATGCTCAGACACGCCAGTTATCCCATCCATTGCCTGTTCTCCGTGCCAAGGAAATAGATCAATGGGCCACAAGCCCTCAATACAAGGGTCTCTTAGCCCGTTCTGCTGCTACCTAACACAACAAATCTAGCTAAGAAAAACTGGAAAACATATAATGTAACATATAGAACGTGTCCTATAATTCCTATTATTCGACTCCAGACAAACTGTATCATGCGGCGTTATATTCATAGCCAACAGGAATTTCAAGTTCAGGGATGAGGACCCCTTTCCCACACCTGACCCAAATCTCCTGGACCCTCATGATTATATTAAATTGTAAATTGTAATATAGTCATACTCTTTATTCATGTACTCCCTGTCCCAGTACCAGTAACACTCATTATATTGTGAAAGGCTAGCACTAGTATCATTAGAAAGATCCACTGCAAGAACATATCCATTTGAACAACAAATATTACCATGCTCTAGCAGTGTCTTTGAAAACTAAAATGCCAAACATGAGAACCTTAAAAGATAGTTCAACTTACAGGCAATGAACTTCATGGATTAGTGGTTAACAATATCTACATTTGTGAAATATCATTTTAATTCTTACGTGACTTTTTTTCCTAAATTCTAACACAACTTTTATTAGGATTAATGTATGTATTGATTGTAAAGTGCAATTTACGGTTAATGTTTTGTTTAAGATTTTTTATTATTATTTAACATTAAAATTAATTTTTAACAATGAAACTTTGAACCCAAGATCTTAGCTTCAAATTATTGTTATTTTAAGAATAAAGTTTAAGTTTAATACTTTTAAATTTATATTAATCACAATGGTTATAGTTTACTTTGTCTAAGGTTACATTTTTTTAAAAATAGTATGCTCTTAGTCTAAAGCACTAATATTGAACATGAGTGAAAATCCTAAAGATGAACCCTAAATTATTATTCTTTTTAGGGATAAGATTAGGGTTTTTTAATTTTTATTAATCCTCTAAATTTTCAAGGAAAATTGACTATAGATAGTTCATTTGACCAATTCCCTCTTTGTGATGAGCCCAACTGGCTCCTCTTCAAACCCCTGTTGTTTTAATTATCTTTTTGTGTTCTTTTGAGTTTTTAAGAAAGTTTCTAGAGAGAAGTAGAAGTGGCGCAGCATATAAAAGCTCATAAAACTCAAATTTGAACTAAAATTGGCAAAATGAAATTGCAGAAGGTATTAAATAACCATAACAATGAGATTGCATGTTTCAAATGCTCCAGATTATTTAAATAAGAATTTATTCCATATTGCCAGCTAAGAATGATGAAAAACTGACAATTTCAAGCATAGAATCCAACTGAATGCAATCTCCAGCCTGAAAACTGAAGCAAATGAAAGGTACAAGCAAGACGCCAATGAAGGAGATAAGAAACCCTCAAAGAAGAAGGCGTTTCTTCTCCAGAACTCCAAACGCCCTTGAGAAAAGTGTCACGCACTTCAATAAAGAAGCCACGTCCTCAGCATAGAAAGTATGGCCATGAAGGTGGAGTATCTGCCAGATGAAGGACGCCAGCTCTCAAACCCTTATGTATCTTATTAAAATCTACTGAATACTGCACCAAAATTCTTGATTAAGCGTTGTAGAAACTTCTGAATTGAAGCCCCCGCTGTTGCAATCATTCAACTGATCTTTCACAGTCTCACAATCATAGATTTGTGAAGAGTTTTCGTTCTCCAGAGATAAACAAACTCCTGAAACCCTGTCTCAGAGAAGCAAGCAAAGCCAAAACCAAGAAAATATCAAATAGTCAAAAGTGAGTTTGATTTTTACCTTGGCTTGCATATAAAGCCAAAAAGGCACGCATCCCAAGAAGTGACGCCACTTTTGGAGTCATTTAAATATTTTAGAATATATTTAAATCCCCTTTTCAATAGTTTTCAATTAAATACATGGGCGCCCACTTTAAGTGATTTAATTATTCACTTTATGAAATATTTCACTAAAGTGCTTCTAATTTTCACTTAAATAAATTTAATTGATTACTTTATTATAAAATCAAGTTGACTTTATAATATTCCGTCAATTATATTAAAACACTTTAATCCACTGAAATATTCATAACTCGCTCAAAACCTATTGTATTGACGTGTCGTAAGAAGCTATCAATCACTGAACTGCCAAGGCTTGTTGTGAGCCAATCACTGAAGTCAAAGGATGAGAACGACAAAACCCATCAAATAATGCCATTGACCCTCTAACCCAACCAGTTAGCCTACGAGAGTCTGAGTAATAGGCTAACCACCATCAAACACGATCATGCCGAAAAAGGGGACATTACACTCTTCCATTATTAGAGGAGGTTTCTCTTTATTAAATACTTGCAAAAAAATTATAGATTTTAATATATACAAATATATTTACAATATATACAAGATTTATTTTGGAAAAGATGAATTATTAAGTGCATGCAAAATAAATCTACGCTAATTAAATAAATAAATAACAAAGTTCTTTATAATGTTAGACTACAAGAAAACAAAGAATACACTTGAAATATAATAGGGAATCAATTGATAGTGACCAATTCCATTTACCAACAAGTACAATGCCTATATAAATAAAATAAAACAAAGAATCTACAACTACATTGTATAATCTTCACAAAATAAACCTCTTCAAGGCTTATCCTTGCAAGTTGTTATTAAAATTGCTCTAGTAATGTCTTGACAAGTTATTAGATTCTTAGTGCTCCTCTTGTTGATGGCAAAATAAGGTCTCTCAAATGATGTGGATTTACCTATTTATAACATGATTAGATAGTAAAAATTTATAACTATCTCGTAACCACTTGAAATCCTAAAGTGGCTTGTCATTCTAGTTTCACTTTAAAATATAAAGTAGGGTCCAATGACTTAATTGGTCTTAAAGTTTCTTACAAATTAGAAGCTTGTGGTGGGGTCCACACACCATCAACACAAAATTAGAACATGAACCACACTTTTTGCGATCTATGTGGCCTCTCACAACCAAAATGACACAAATTTCTTCTCAATGATGTACAACCTAGTCAACTTTCTAGATTGCACACGAAGCTATCTCCTTCACTAATATTTAATTGGTTCTATGAAGATTTAATATTCCAAGTGTGCGCCTCTTAATTTTTTGATCTATTGGATTTGAATGCTGTGTTACATCAATCACATGTTCTTCCACAAGATTTGTTGTCTTGCTACAATTGTCAAAAGCACTTTTGTTGACATGTTACAAAGTTCAAAATATGGTAAGGCATTACATTTCTCATAAATTAATTCATGAGCATTGTTTGAAGATGTTTAAATGTGGAATAAGATGTGCTTGATAGGTTTGGCTTAGTGTGCACAATAAGGGAGTCAACACATCACTAATTTAGTAATTGGTGGCCAAGTTTGATCAAAGGTGAAATTTGCGATTCATATCTTATTAGACTTTTTAATGTGTACAGAAAGATGAGAATTATAAGATTGAGATATCAAATTAGCATTTGATGGAGCAATCAAATGACACAATTGACATTCAAATCACAAGCCTATTGAAAATCTATGATTTTGATTATCACAATCACAATGATTAATAGTAGTTCTTATCAAGGATGTCATACCTTGATGGTATGTGAGAGAATCTAGATTTAAAGGCAACTCAACTAGTTTAGTACTATGACCATTGGGTTATAGAGTCAACATAGAGAGGAGAGTAGAGGGCATGCCATAATTGACCATAACCCAAAATGACAAGAGAGGAAAGACATAATGGCATTGACATAAATCTCAAAATTTATTTTAAATTTTTTTACAAAACAATTGATTCAACATTAGCACATGGCATAAAGGTAGCATAATGGAATGTATTGCATTGGTCATAGTTTGTTGAAAAACATTATATGTTCAAAGCATCATCATGATAATAGCTATCATGTTATTTAAGTATTGCCACAATGATACTATCATGTTATTTCAAGTATCACCACAATGATACTATCATGTTATTTCAAGTATCACCACAATGATACCTATCATGATATTAGTTTAGGTACAACCATAACAATACCTATTGTGTTTTTATTCAAGATATGGCCACAATGATACCTAACTTGGTATTTTATGTATCACTAAATAGATACCATTCATGATGCTAGTTGACGCATGACCACAATGATACTATAGTGTCTTTATTTCTAGTAATTTTACAACAATATATATATCATGTTATTAGCTGAGATAACCACAACATACATATTGTATTTTTATTTGAAGTATCACCCCAACAATACTTGTCAAATAACAAAAAAATATGAAGGTGTGACAATATCTTAAATAATATGATAGGCGTGACTTTGTAGAAAAAAATATATGTTAAAAAATGTTACATGTTTTTTAACGTTGCCACAACAATACCTATCTTCTTGTTGTTTCAAGTATCTCCATATTGATACCTATAATTATGTTAGTTGAGGTTCAGTCGCAGTGATAACCATTGTGTTTTTATTTGAAAGGTGTCACCACAATAATACCTGCCAAATAACACAACTCTAAGAATTAGTATTACAATATCTAAAATAACATGTTAGGTATTGCCCTTGTAGAGCTTTAAATCAAAGACTCGTAATTTCATATGATATATCGATTACTATCAATTTAAATTCACATTTTGTGTAATTATGGTTTAAATAATACCTAGATGACTCTTATGACTACCTTCATCATGAGATCTTACAATTGTCTCTTAACTTACACTTATTTGAGATCTTTAAACTATTGTGTTGGTAGTTTATATTTATTTTTCTTCATTTTTATAATAAAATTATATCTACTTCATTTATATCTATTGAAAATGGCACATATTTTGGAATGTAGTAAAAGATTACTTTTTATTTTCTCTTAGCTACCAAAATATTTTTTACGTATATATTTATACGGTGTTTATAAAATTTTGAAGTATGTTGGTTTATGTTTCAAAAAGAGATTATTTTTTCAAACTTTATTATTGGAGATATACATTTTTTTTTATACTACAATAATTTTCTTCTTGAGTACCCTTTTCTTTTTTTGACAAGATATTTTCTCAATAAATTAGATAATATACTATGTTCTTCTAATTATTTCTTGCAACTTCCAATTTTCATCAATTCAACAAATTTTCTTCTCATGAATTTATAAATTTTCTCATTTAAAACTTTTATAATATACAAACAAATGCCTATATCAAATGGAAAAATGAATTATTAAAACAAATTTTTATACTATGATTATAAATTTCACTACTTGCAACATCTAATAATTAATGTTTTCAAAAGTATGGAGTTTCAATTGCAAAATATCCTATTGCTTTTCTAATGTTTTCAAGCCTCCCAAACAATAAAAATACATAAAATTACTTTTCAAATTATTATTTAGATGAAGTCTCACTAGCATGATAAGCATTAATATATTGAAGACAAACGTGTCAAAAGAACAATAGATCTCAACTAAACGAAGAATTAATCAATAATTACCTAGAATAAGATAAGCAATCAATGTTAGTCCTACATTCATTAGCCAATTTTTTATTTATGATACATTTTTTTTCATTAGTATTAATGGCAACATCTATTGTAGATTTTATTTCTAAAAGGATGTCATTATCCATGGGCTTTTTACTACAAACTAAAAGTTTCAAATATGTAATGTAACATATTTCTATCACTTGTGGTCTCATTTGTTAGTTTTGGCATTTATATCATGGTAATAGGTTTATTGTATAATAAAAAATAGTATCTCTTTATCTATCATGTTGTTATTTGTGATGTCATTGTATGTATTACCAAAAAGGATATATTTGGTGTTAATATTTGAGGTATCACCACAAGGTTTCCTATTGTAATTTTACTTGATGTATTTGAAGTATCAACATGTTGATACCTTCTACTGTGTTATTTGAGTTAACATGACATTGATTCTTACCATGATGTCATTTCATCACATAGCCAATCTCTATAACATATCTTGGTATTGTGAACATCATATGTGTATGGCCATATAATTCATTTCCATGGACTATATTATATATGGTGTTTAATAATAATTACAAATGTCATAACTATCATATGTTCCAGTAGATAATTCTTTTGAAATGTGGTGTTCTATTAGGTGTAACCTTTGCAGCATATCTTGTAATGTTCTTTGAGGTATGGCTCATGTGATATCATGTAGTTGTATCTTAACTTCATTTATTGGAGACCTCTAAACTATCATGTTAGAGGTTTTTAATTATTTATTTTCTTTTTTTAATAATTATATATCTACCTCCATTTTATATATTTACTAGCACTTGCACCAGAGGGGGTGCAATGGTTACGCTGATAGAGAAGTATATGTAAGCAAACATGCTAAATAGTTTTCATTGTAGTGTTCATATAAATTTGTAATAGAAGTTTGAAATGCATACAAAAGGTATTTTTTTTACAAATGTTCGGAACACATAGAATTTGCTTCTGAATTACAATTTTTGATATAGCCATTTGAAGGAATGATTCATAGTAGTTTCATTTGTGATGCTTTTATAGTTAATGGTTCCACATGCTTGTATGAAAAGAGCCTGCATCAAGAAATTTTTGTTGTCCAGTTATTTGTTCCTAAACATAGAAAGAAAATGTTAGAACACTTACATCATAATTGCATTGATTTTTTTATTTGGAAAGTAAAGAACTAAAGGAAAAAATGAAATTAGTTGCTAGAAGAAGGAACTATAGGTTGGAATCTTAAGTGCAATTGATCCAAAAATGAAAAGAACTTCAATTAGTAAGCAACCACCTGTAGACCATGAAGATGTGAGTAAATTAGTTTGTAATTTCTATGTAAAGCATATACTATGAAGACCATATTAATAAGAATGAAGTAAAATTTGATGCAGAGAAGTTCGAAAGTAAAAATGTGTACCTGTACTACTCATAATGAAAACAAATGTAATCAGAGAGCTCTTCTTTTTTCTTGATAATTGTGTATGGACTATTTTTCATGCGTGAATATCAATCGAAAGAGCTATCTGAATATGCAATCAAATCCAACTTTTGATTTTTTTTATCTATTCATTTTGCCCCCACAGAATGACTATAATTATGAGGCCTGAATGAGCTGACTCAATCCCAGAAGCTATCTTATCCATCAATGAAGATTCTAAGATTTCCCACACCATTCCAAAACTTCCATGAGCATGAAACAAGTAAGCCACTGTCCAAAACATCTTTGTACATTGATTCAATGATGAACTCCACCATTGAACTCCTTGGAAAAATGTTGCAAGCTGGAATGACATGTCCAAATGTGAACTACATCCAAAATTTTTAGATTATTTTCTCTACCCAACTGAACCAACAGCTGACCATACATGATTGATAGGCTCTTCCTAGAAATTGTAAGATAAATAACCCCAAAACACCATAAACACATCTTCTTGTTCATAAATTTTGAAGCCTAGCTTATCTAATATTAGCTAAATTTTTCTTTTGATCACTTGCATTAATTACAAATGAATTTGGCTGGTAAAACAAATTTAATGTGTTACAGAAATATCTACTCAAAATGTAGATAGGGAGGGATTGTTTTATCAGACAGTTATACAGACAAGTAAAATGTTGGTGCAACTGGATTAGTATACCATATTATTACGGGGAGGAGAAGAGGATAGGTGCATACATAAATATACTTATTAATCTAAAATTAATCCATAGCTTACAAATTAACCAAAAATGACTTTGGCTGATGAAGCAAATTGAATTTGGGTAGAGAAATTTCTGCTTGGAAAGTAGTTATGGAATGTTTTATCACATAGTAATATCATCCACTGACGATGGACAGGTAAAATGCAAATGTAGTTTGATTAGGATACAATGTTCTTAGTGGGGACAAGAAGAGGGTAGATGTACTTCTATATTAACATTTAATCAAAAATTAATACATGGTTTATTAATTCCCCGCAAATTTTTATGGATACTAGAACAGATCGAATTTGTGTAAAGAAAATACCACTCAAAATGTGGGAATTGTCTTATTAGATAGTAATGCCACCCACAGATTAGTAAAATCCAAATGAAATTGGATAATATAATATTAGCGAGGAGAGAAAGAGGGGACACCCATAGAAGCATATCCACTACCCCCGCCCCAGTATGTGCATACGGCTACTTGCCCCCTAAGACACATAAATGATGGGATGACTTTTAACATACTTTAATCTAGAATGCTACCTATGATCTATCAAGGTATATCTACTTCACCAAAAGATTGCTTTTATAGATGCACGTCTAGTCTTAAAAAGCACATCAAATATATATACTCACTACAATAAAATAATATCCATCCAGTAAAAAGGATTTTGAATATTATATGCCTTGCAATATCCAATAACAACCTATGAACACAAAGAAATCAAAAAACAAGAGAGAAAGGGAGAAAAATAAATCAATATTCTAAGTTAAATATTTTAAAAAAACCTGAAACAATGCACACAAAAGTTTGAACATTTTACCAAGAGCCAATTTGCAAAAAAATTACGTATTGGCTCATAATTGAAGCATTCATGTCAACCAAGTCATACAAAAGGGCTTCACACAAACTTGCTTTCAATGTTCACAACATCACAAACTATCTCTTTGATTTTTTCTTCACTAAGTATTTTCCTCAACAAACCATATACAAAAAGAAAATAAGAGAATTTCCTTAAAAGTGTTGCACTACAATTACTTAATACATGCAAACACCACTACCTAAATAAAACACATAAGTTTACACTAAAAATATCTTACTTATAAATTAGGCAAGTAAAATCACAATGAATACCCTCATTTCTTGAAATAAGTTCATTAGAAAAAGTTAATCTTTGCATTAGGTCCCAAAGTATAGCACAGAAGCTGCAATTGAAAAGAATTAGCTAAGCCGAAACTCCACTTTTACTATTAAACAATATAACCATGAAATACTTTAACTCAACCAACCTTCCAGAAAAGAAAATGCCTTCAACACATGCAAATGCAACAATTCTCTCTTTAAATGAACTAGAACTACAAAGTAACTCAGGTACACATCATTAGCACTAATATTTCAGTTTTCATTGCCCTAAGTCTTCTAAAGCCACAGTTTACACTCTAGAGTAAAAGAAAAACCATAGGTGTTGTAGAAAAGTGAAAAATAGCATTAAATAATCAACTTATAGTAGCAAATGTTTACATCAAAAAAGAAACATTTGGATGCATTGAAAGGGACAAAGAAAACTCATATACTGATAAAAATTTCCTGCGGTATATATTTATATAAATTGCTCAATTCAAAGTGGCCATTTTGCTTTTCTTGCAACACAGGGAATGGTGTGAATAGTATTTAACAATCTTTCCTTCTCACGGGAATCTCTTGCATAAGTTTCTAAGAGTAAGCTACATGTACATTTATGATTAAGAACATGTAAAAAGAATCACTTAATAACAAGTAAATTTAGGAAAGGTTTCTAATAGTAAGGTGTACATTTTTTTTGTCAAATAACATGTAAAAGGCAAGAGAAAATAAAAAGCAAATATAAGAAACAAACATAGCATCTCTTGAATTGTGCTAACCAGAATGAATGTTCTATATGCGAATTTGAAATATGTTGAATGCTTGAGCCTGCAAAAGGAGAATCAAAGTCAGTTTGAGGAAACACGACATATTAAGGAATATTAACCTCCATCTTCCCTACAAAATTTAGTTCCTGTATAGAAAGAGTGAGTTTCAATAAAGGTGAAAGGTAAAGGCTAAAGGCCATTTTCTAAGTTCCACCCCAATTGACACCTCTATTTGGAGTACAGGACCTCTCTTGAGAAACAAAGGGATATAATCAATTGGACCAGAAGAATTGGCAAGGCTCTGTCTCATCCTAGGATGGTGTCTCGTATGCCAAATTTGGCTTCAAGCATGTTTGTAATCTTAAAAAGGTAACAAATTTTACTCATGAAATTACCATGAACAATAGCTTGCTTGCATTCTCTCTCTCACCCCATTCAACAGTAGAGGTTGGTTTTCATGGGATCCTTGTCATAAGTCCCCTGCACAGTCAACTTCCAATAGCTTCTATAATTTGCAAACTTCCTATTACTTATCACAGCTATGCTGAAAGTGGAGGGAGACCCTTTTACACTACTATTCCCTTGAGATTTGATTGTTCTCTACGTATTATGGAGGTCCTCAGCAGGTCCCAAACAAAAGGAAAGGAAAGTGTAGTCAAGATAACAAGGCTTGCAAAAAAAACGAAAAAGAGAACTCCATAGCCAAATCAATGTGTTATCTTTATGAATATTTAACCACCAAAGCTAGTGGAAGTAGACAACCCGGACATGTACTCTGGTGAGTCTTATTTTGTTCCTTCTCAAAACTATTGGGCATGTGTGAATGTGATAGGCATGCAACCGAAGATGCCCATTGAACTGGTCATCCTTAACCGTCAACAAAACTCCCCACCACGCCATCCCCCACAAGCCCCCTGTGGAACGACTATGCCTACAACAAAGCTTTGGCTAAGAAATTCATAACTCTCAAAGGACAAACAGGATTGCATAAGGAATCATCATATGTAGCCAAAAACAATTCGGTTAATATATTTGACAAATTACTAGACCTAACCATAGTAATTACATAAATGAGGAAAAAGACAAAAGGACATTAAGTTGTTTAAGTCATTGAAAGCTTAAAGATGGTACAGTCAAGATGCATGGCCTTAAGGTGGCCAAAAGTGCACTATGCTTAAACAAAAATCATCACATTAAAAACATAAGTAAAACTTAATCTTAAGAAACTACAATTGCAATATTAAAACAACTTTTATTGAATTGATTAAAAAGATAAATAGTAAATAAACATTGGAATTGTACCATTCTGATTTTTGTGTTGATATACTTGAAAACTGATAGTGGATAAAATGATACAGCTGACTGTGCCATTTTTTTAAGGTATTTCTTGGGTGGATCAAGTAAAACTTCCATAGGTAATAAACAAGATGCAATATTTGTCTTCAATTGTTTGTCTTGGAGAAACATATCATGTTATCAAGGGCATCCATAACCTGGTTATGCCACTTAATAAACATATTAACTAATTTTTGTGTATGTTGAATAGCATAATCACCACACAGCATAATTCTTTGTTACCATTAGAAGTTGCACTGTTGGTTTACGTGATTGAGTCTAACCTGCATATAATTTGCTTCGCTTCTTTCTTGGTAGTAAATTCAACCTCACGGATTTACCACAAGATATTTTGAGGTCTTCTCAAATGGGGAACTACCCTAGACAACATTGACCAATATAAATTATTTTGGTGATTATCCATTATAGAATATTTGCTCCAATTCAGATGTGGAAGTACTTGTAAACTATCATTTGAATAAAGGTATTGAAGAACCAAGTTCCCAGCAGTTACACTGAGAAATTAGTCTGCAGCATAAACCACTCAGCGACTTCGTTGCATTCGAATCAGTCCAGTAGGGGAAACATCCTTTGAGGTACACTTCCACAAACCCACACATACACAGGCAAAGATTATTATTTCAATTCAGGTAAACTAAAAAAGATAGTTCACATCAAGTAATAAGAACTAAAGGCCCTTTTCTAAAAAGTACCCAAAAATACTCCCAACAAATTTTAGCTCAAAGTTTTAGAGAACTACAGACCAGACCAGGTATATTGGGGAGCTTAATTTAATGTATTAATGTATGAGCACGATTGAATATTTTTCAAGCTATGGGCCATGATTATACTATAAGAAATTGTGTTACACCAAAAAGGTGCTCCACACATATCAAGCCAGTTTCCTGCTCTAACTTCAGGATTTTAAATAAATATGAAATATCTATAAATATTAAATGGTGAACTGAATCTCACTTACGGTTAATTTTTAGTATACTAAGAGTTATTTAAAAGTGAATACCATAAGATGTTATAAGATAGATGGGTGACTGCTAGAGGTTTGAGATGCCCTAGGTAAACTTTGCATGTGGCAAAATTTCAGTACTTCTTTCTGTAGTTAAATACATAATAGCATTATTGATTAACATGGTAATACACGATAAGAACTTCCTAAAGGAAATGTCTCTTGGAATCTAAAGAGGCTAAACTAAAATCTGGATTCAAAACCCTCGAGTAGTTTGGAAGTTGAACTTAATTGACTCCTCGGAGAGGAATTTGGGTAATTTTGACAGAGACATGTAGAGAAGTGTTGTTTTAGTTAAGTATTTGTTTATAGAACGATGATAGTAATGAAGTCAAAGGGTAGGCCCTCATCCCAGGCTCAAAAATTGGGTTGAATATTGGAGTAAATGAATTATGAATTACAAAAGGTTCAAATTTAGTCATTATTTTCCGTTAAAACTTAAAAAATGGTTTATCTATCAAGATTGAAGGAAGTTTACCTACTACTAGAGATATGTGATATTATTTGAATTTCGTAAATCTAATAAAGTGCCAATAGCATGGGACGTTTAAATGCAAATCATGGAGCCGCCCTTCAAGATGGCTCTTTGTGTACTTATGGTGTAGCCAAATATAAGATGAGAAGCTAAATTTTACAAAGATCATCAACCACAATAAATCTCAATCCAATATTAATGGTGATATTTAGTACCACTTGTTCCTTATAGGTAAAAGACAACTGTTTTTATTTTGCTAGAAGGATGCTAGACTCTAGGAATAGCAAAAGATAAGTAAAAAAAAAGAAAGATGATGTATGCAGTTCAAGAGAATGGAGGAGTTTTATAGTCATGCAAGGAGTTGTAGAACAACTACAAGTTCTGCCTATTCTTAGAGAGATGTTAGATTTCGTAGACCTATATGGAACAGATTAAAGTGATAAAAAATGGCACCGTCACTTTGAGAAGCTCGAATTCCTTGCTCTGCCTCTGCATCACAGGCAACGTCTCTTTGACTCCCCTCCTCCTCTTTCAAATCCCCCCTCTCTTCCTCCTCATATTAAATAAAGAGGAACATATAACAGATGGTGCAGAGATGGAGTATTGGATACAGAGGATGAGGTCAGACATGAACGAGATGTGAATCCATGTGGACATTCTGGAACATTACATACAGTATATGAATATAGTAATGATGAATATGGTTGTGTCAGTGCATAAAGGTATTGTGGAAATCACTAGTGGATATTTTAAGCCATATCTTCTGACACGGGCTGAAAACACGGATTCCATTGTGCATGTTTTGAAGTTTCATGGCATATTGATGCTAATGATCCGTTGGAATTCAATGAAAAATTAATCATCATATTTGACTAAATTTGAATTGGAAAAATAAACCATTTTCTTTTCCAATAAAGAATGAGACATGCAATGTTGACAATCATCTACCCAGTTCAGAGACACGATCACAAATCTGAAAATTACGCTTTCTTTTTCCAATAAACAACCAATTATGCAATTCTGACAATCATCTATCCAATTCAAAGAGAAGATGCAAGACACAAATCTAAAAATTATACTTTATTTTTTCAATGAACAATCAGACATGCAATACTGACAATCATACACCCAATTCAAAGAGAAGATGCCAGACTCAAATCTGAAAATTACACCAAATAGCCATCTTTGAAATACCAAAGAAAAAAAACAAAATCATTACCATGAATTAAGGACAATCCAGCCCTTAATAATAATTGAGAATAGGCCTCCCACTACAATCCAGTCCACATCCACAAGTTGGGCATACATAAAAATTTGAGAGCTCAGGCAGCAATAAGGGGACCTACATAGAACTTCAACTCCCCAACCTTCAACGATGTCGGTGAAAAAAAAATGGGCAGAGTTCACAGGATAAACATTACGAAATCCTACCAAAGCTGTTGTTTTTTCCAACGAGACGAGCCAAAAGCAATCTGTGTATGCAATCTATTCAATAATAAATGAAAAGTAAGTGCAAAATATTGGGGTTTACGAGCTAGAGACGAGATTTTTGCAGCCACATTTATGGGAAAGAAGCCAAAGTTTTTCAGCAAATAAATTCTGACGAATTGTGAGTGATACCTAAGTTGTTTCTCGGAAGGGATTTTTTGGGCGTGAGACTTGTTTCGGTTGAAAGCTCCCATAATATATAGCCTATCAGCTAAAAAATGGCACATAATTCAGAACCCAGCAAAAAATTACTATATTTTTTCTCTTTTAGTCTTTTTTTAATAAAGAAAGGGTAAAAACTTTATTGAATCAAAAAAGAATTACAAATCTGAGAGAAAAAAACCCACCAGGGGGGCAAACAAAGCAAAAATTAATTCACACCCAAGAAGCACCTCATATCTTTTGAAACCCAATCCTCCAGGGCAAGGGAAAAATCACCAGGAAGGTTGCCCCAATCATCCATGTACCAAGAACCCATCCTCTCAGTAGCCTATCTAGCCAGACCATCAGCCACCTTATTCCATTCTCGAGGAACATGGCAAAAAACAATGGACTCCAAGGAAGAGCACAGGGAAACAATCTATTTGACAACCATAATCAGCTGACAGTTCCCATCCTCCAAATGATGCTTATGCAACATAGATCAATAACAACCCAAGAATTAGACTCACAAACAATCTGCTGCCACCCAAGGCAAACTGTGTGCTCAACCGCCATAAGAATAGCAAGAGCTTCCATGAGATTATTAGTATGCACACCTCTATATATAGAAAAGAAAAAAACCACCACTCCCAAGTTATCTCTACCAATACCACCAATTCCAACGTGCCTTGGGTTATCCCTAGAAGACCCATCCATATTAATTTTCAACACTCCCAGAGCAAGAGGGCACCAAAAACCATCATGAGCAACCCTCTCACGATGACCACTACTCAATTTTCTCTTGTTCTTCTCAACAAGGCCCAAAGCATTAACCACTCCTAAATCCCCAAGATCAACCAGCATAGAAAAATCACACTTTGCTACCAGAGTCTCCTACAAAGCTCCAAGAATCCTCATCCAAAGCTACCCAATAAGCAATTTTTTATCTAAGAAAATCCTCCTATTATGCTCCAACCAAATATGCCAAACAATCAAACTAGGGCCTATGATCCAGGCAATACTCAAAAAGAGGTATTAGTAGGCGAGGGTCTTAGTCTCCTCCAAAACTCATCCAAAGAAGAAACATGACAGCATGGTAGGCTCCAGAGATTCCACCGGAGGTTCCAAATAGCTTTCTCAAAAGAGCATTGAAAGAAGAGATGTGGGAGACATTCTTCATGCTTAGCACACAAAACACACATGGAAGGGCCCTGGAATCCCCACTTCCAAAGATTCTCCCAAGTAAGACACTTGCCTTGAACCACCAGCCAAAAGAAAAAAATACATTTAGGCCAAGCAAACCTATTCCAAACATGCTTCCACCAAGAAACCTCAGAACTCCCAAATAACTGCTTATCCAGAACCTGATAACCAAAAGCAACCAAAAATTTGTCTTTTGGATCATAACCCCAAGCCAACACATCCTTCCCAGGAAGAGAATTGCAAACACGATATGATAAAATCCTAGTAAGCTCCTAATGATCCTCCACGACACCACCAGGAGGCCAATCCAGAGGATCCTTCCACCTAGACACAGTAATCTGACCCATGGCTTGTTGCGATTTAAAATCAGCCACACAACACCAACCCACATTCGTGAAAACCTGGCACAAATCCTGTAGGTGAGGATGAGAAGAAAAAATAGGAGGATACCCATCCCAATAATCATGCTAGAAAAGAGCATCCCAACCATCATTACAAATCCAAAACAACCCTGTTTAACAAGATTGGCACCCCTTTTTAGGGTACCCCAAATCATAGAGCCCTTCCCCTCCAAACTAAATCTAGCAACCTCAGCTCTCTCCACCACACCCAAATACTTGAAAGTAAGGATTCTACCACCAAAATGTGACCAACAACTTAGTGTAGGCTAACTACACTTTATCCATGAGGATTTGAAGCGTAATTAAGCCACTAAACATTAGTCCAATAAGATCATTCAATGCAAGCTAAGCTAAGAAGCCATTAAAACTAACATATTAAAATATGAAAGCTTCAAAAACATCTAATCTAAGCCATTGAAACTTATCCTATTGGGGGAGTGGTGTCACATTGATGTAGAATGGTGACCCTTTCCCAATCCCTTGGATAACGAGCTTGTTTTGATCAATTCTATTGAAGAGAATCGACAAAACTGATTGTAAGATGTGTGATAAAATGTGATGAAAACTATTTTAACATGATGAATGCTATGATGATCATTGTGATTGTATGCTAAGTTGTTCTAAATGTATGCAAGATGTAAAAGATTAAAACCCTAGTTCCAAAATATGCTAAATGTATGCACCTAAGTACCATGGAAGCCATTAATGGATGTTCTAAGCTAATATGCATGTAAAATGACCTAAAATGCTTAGAATAGGGAAAATGAAACTAATGGCCAATATAAAAAAGGATCAATCAATGGTTAGAATGGAAGGAAGATGGAGGCATGGATCATGGATTCCCATCAAGGGTTGAGGATGCAAGATGATATTTAATCAAGGGCTTACATTCATCCAAACAAACACACTTCCAAAACTTACACAAGAAGCCTTGTTGAAAGTTTGTTGCAAAAAAGGCATATTCCCTTTTTCAAATGAGTGAAGAAAGAGAATATTCAAAGAATATTCTCATGGGTGAGGAAAATTAGATATTTAGTTAATTAAAATCAAATTAAATTGTGCAAAAGAGAAGGAATATTCCATGGGAATATTCCTTTTGGAGGAATGTGCAAAGGAGGAATATTCCCAAGGAATATTCTTTTGCAAGTGGGAGGATTAGATTTAATTAGTAATTTAATAATTAAATAAAGTTTCAATTATGCAAATTAGGAGAATTAAATGGTATTCATTAAATAAATGATTTAATGAAAATAGGGAGAGGTGATATGATATTTAATTAAATAACTTAGGTTTATTTAATTAAATAAGAAGACTTAGGGATTTAAATTAGACAAGATGATTTATCCAATTTAACAAGACGAAGGGTTAGTATGAAAGGGGTGAATTAACCTAATTATGTCAATTAGATTAATAGATGAAAATGACATAATTAATTAAATAGCTAGGTTAATTTAATCAATTAAGCGAAAAGAGAATGGGTTTCAAGATGAAGCGATGTTAGTATATTAGATTCGAGTGCATGATATCATTCAAAACATTTTTAAGTGTACAATTATCAATTCATTGTGGTGAACCCCGCTTTCATAATCAAACCCCATTTTTCTTTGTTTCAACGTCACAAACAAACCCCAAGCAATACTAAAGGTAACTTACTATTTCCCAAGCTATTATCTTGACTTGACCAAACTAAATGTGTGTGTGTGTGTGTGAAAGCTTGATTTAGGTCTTTATCATAGGTTACCAGACCAAATTCTTCTCCCTAAGTGATACTTCCCCTCTCTTCAAGAGCCTTGATTTTATTCCCGCATCCAACTTTACACTTTGCAATAGTAGTTAGCTAAAAACAATACATTCACTTGCATCATATATTTTTATATTCCAATCATTTCATAACATTAAATTAAATCAACATTTATTCTTCATATTTCCAAATCACATAAAGCATAAATACACTCTTTTAAAGCATTTTCACCCAACTAGGTAATAGTAATTAAGTAGTAACACAACGGAGTGTAACAAATAATTTGAAAATCCCCATAATGCCTAATTATCTAACAATGATTTTGCATCTTTCTTTCAAAGTAACAATCATCCCAAATTGCAAATCAAATGTGTAGAATCATGAACTATCAATGAAAAGGGTTAAATGTTCGTGAAAAATGAATCCTCAAACCCATTCATGTTTAAGAAAATAAATACTTTTAAGACATCAAATACCAATCTTTGGATAATTAGAATAAGGATGTCATTCCCACAAGTGCTAGTGTGACTTCTCCTAACACCAAAATAGGTCTCTCTTATCATTCCACAAAGGAACTTACTATCACCATTCCTTTCATCAACCCCATCATAAACCTTAACCATCCATCTCCCAAATCCATCATGTTGGATCAATGAAATCATCCACCATGTGACCTATTCCATAATGATGAATCTATCACCACCTTCATGGGAATACAAGATAATATCTTCCAAAGGGACTATAAAATAATATTTGAAATAGATGGATGCATTTGCTTATCCAAAGGAACCCCTCCAAATGCATAAAATCATCTCACCCCAAAAGTAAAAATCCCACACATTTCAAAGGCCAAAGACCCAAAAATATTCTTTCATAAAAGAATCCACATTTCCCTAAGCCAACAAGTCCCAAAACACAAAAATCCAAAACCCTAATCACATCCAACCCAAGAGCCAATATTTAAACACAATATGGTGTATGAACTTGTTGGTCCTAATTCCCCTTGATCCCATGAAATTTACACATGCCTCCATCATATCATCCTTCCATCCACCCCTTTTACCCATTCTAATCTATCATCCCACATAATCTATCATCCCACATACCTCCATCACTACATCTCATTTATCAAACAATCCTTCTTATAATCACCCCACATCCTCCATCCAACTTGTCTCCCACTTTGTTTTCCTTGGTAGCACCCTAGGAGAAGTCAACCTATAAATCACCACTATTTGAAATGGCATGAATCGTTGCAACACTAGAAACATGATCCACCTAAAGTAGCTATTCAAAATGGGACATATTTTCTTACTATAGACACAAAAGCTTAAATCCAAAAAATAAAAAATCCAAATATCTAAAAATTCAATAAGTAAATATAAACAAGAATCAAATGGTGAAAATCATTCATAGAGCACCTTGGATAAGTACCATGATGAAAACTCATTTAAAAGCATCATTATGTAAATTCATTTCCAATGTGTACCCTACACTTGGGGGCAAGCTTCTTCCACCCTCTCATCCCCTTCATCCTTCACATTTTTTAGCTAGTCGTCAATGCCATACTATCATATTGTCCTATCCATCTCATCCACGTCCCAATGCCATCATACCTATTTTCCTCCCCAATTTTGACCTTGATAAGGAAGTTGGCAAGACCTTGAAACATGTTTTGGATATCCTTTAATGAGTTCAAGTATAAATATACATAAGCAACATGCAATTGAATGGGGCATACTATTCCTATTCCACATAGTCCTTGAAAACCACAACTGCATTCCATCACCATATCTATTTCAAATATCATCCCTCATTGTCATCCATAACCTCATCCTTCCATCCCTACAATTCTTTCACCCTTGGTTCTAGAATTATTTTTCTTGTAAATGATTTAAACATTGGTCAATAAGCATACAACACAATAAATTTAATCATGACCCAAGATTCACAATCCTGAATCATAAATACTCAAGACTTTGTGATTAGGATTCCCTACCTAGTATCCAAATCCAACTCGTGCATCCCATTTAATATCCAAAGCTCATAATTATCCAAACACCACACCAATGACATCATAGAATAGTCTTGCTAAATCTAGGCCAAGCATCCCAATACATATCCAAAAGCATCCACAAGCCTTGTCCTTAGTCTTGTTGAAATCCAAACCTTGTTTAAATTAGCCAATTATCATCATTGGGATATATTGTTCCCAATTCCCACATTTTTCTTGAGATATATCATTCCCACATCAACAATGCTACCATCATCAAGTTTGATCAAGGGAAAAATCTGGTGTGATTTTTATTTTTTATTTTTTGAGCTTGTTTACTTGTGTGTGTATTAATTGTTTTTTGTGATTCAATCCTTGGGGAAAATCATGATCGTCCATATCATGGTGAATCAAGTCATACACCTACTTGGATATCAATCCCTTACACACTTGGCATATCGTACACTAGTTCTTATACCTTGGTGCATGATGTTAAGTTCTACAATAAACATTGATTTCCCACCTTATATAAATATCATGTAAGCATCCAACCTCCATCACAACATTTCTTCATAAAATTTCCATCCTGCTCATCCCTTCTATCATTCTTCTTATCCTAATCCAATCCTTTTCATCATTAACTAGAATTTCTTCTTCATCCCAATCTTCATACATTTACCAATATCACCCCATTTTTTATCTCTTCAGTCCCTCTCATCCATTCCTCGTCACTTTGGGCTTAGTTCTCTTTTTAAGAGACTAGCTAGGTCCTATCAACTTTCCTACTCTCTTGAGGGGGCATCCCTAATAAATTTTTAACCATCATTTTTTGCAATGGTTAGGGCATCCTGGTAGTTCCATCTCACTAAGTGTCTATAATTACCTTCTTTGAAATGGCATTGCCTCTTCTAGTCACAAAGTTATCTCAAAGAGTGGAAAATATAGACACCTAAATTGCATACTTCTATTTCAGCTATCATTGCACCATATCTACTCCATACATCTACTTCTAACACTTATCACTTTAATCATTCTTCTAACATTAATTAAATGCATTTTGACTATTTAATTAATCAATCTAACATTTCTTCCAAAATTAATTGAATATATTACTCGTATTTATTCAATTAATTTAACTCATTCAACCTTTTCTTCTAATGTTCCCACCTTAATTGAATAAATCATGTTTATTTAATTAATTCAAAAAAAATCCAACATTCACCCATAAATTAAATAATTAAACTCTTATTCATGTAATTCCTCTAAATTCCTACCATCATTATTTGAATAAATATATCAAGTCTTGTCAAATAAATAATCATTTGCATATTCCTTCACCAAATTTCAATTAAAATAAGAAAAGATCAACATTGCACAAGGCTCTAAATATAGAACATGAATCCAAGTACACAAGGCTCCAAATATAACCTTTTCAATCTCCACCATCCATCAAGGTTTGATCAAATTTTCACCTTCATTCCTCCTCTATCCTTTCCCTAATCATATGCACCAATCAAATGATGCCACTTGTTATCTTTTCATTCTCGCATTAAAATTAACCCTATCCATCCATCTCATGAGATCTCATCGCATATATCCATTTATACTTATCAAATCTATAAATCAAACTGATCTTGAAGCCACTCAAATGAATAAATTTGGATGCAACAAAATTATGTTGTAGGATTGGGCACCCACATTCTACTTCAACAATCAACCATCGATCACTTGATGCAAGAACCTATGGTCATCAAAGGTTTGTAACAGTGAGAACTTTTATGTCTTTTTATAATATTGTATTAATTTAGCTCTAATTTGAGGTGTACTACTTGATATAGGATAGGGTTCATTTTTGTGTTGTTTAATATTGTTTTAATTAGGTATATTTTGGTGTTCACAACAATCTCAGATGTATCATTGACCTTGTTGAAATGTTCATCATAGGGCACATATCCTAGTAGTCCCTAATTTTTTATTTGCTTATGTATATGAACAAGTTTTAGAATGCCTCCTTCATGAAGTCCAAGGCCTTTTCCTATGTAATTCATACTTTTGCACACTCTGTTAGGTATAAGATATTCATTATTTTCAAAATAGGATATAAATTTATCTTCTTCACAAAGCTAGGAGAAATTTATATCTTCTATATTTTCATCTACAAGGAGCCCAAGTTGTATGAAGTTAGTTGATCCATACTAAATTGAAATCTTTTCTTGCTTTTGATCATTATTAGGTCTACCAAAAGATCGAGGAGAGATGGGAGGTTTTCCTACATGAAAGGCATCTCAGATCTTATATTCTCTAGAACCTTTATCAACAATCTTGTTGTGGGATTTAGGATGTGATTCCATAGATGTAGATGCAAATTTGTTGGATCTATTTGAAGAGGATTTCTTGGGCTAGAAATTCAAGGTGGGTAAAAGCACAAACCTGTGTCACACTTTATAAAGGAAATGGTCAATACAAACAAAAGAAATCAACTTCAGTCGAATGAAAATGACCTTTCTATTTTCAATTTAAAAATGAAGTAAACTAATGAAATGTAGATTAACTCTTGATGAAGTATACTTATATTTATTAAAAAATAGTTTCATATTTTATTTTGTAAATTTAAGAACAAAATTTGAGCTGCTGAAAAGTTAAAAAAAAAAAGAGCAAACAATTTTTATTTTCCCTATATTTTCCCCTAAATAGATAACTTCAATATCTAGTGCATGGAAAAAAAAAAAATTGATGTCAAATTTTTTTTGTAATAACATTTTAAAGTGGAACTTCACAAGAGCGTCATAGTTTTCAAGGGATGGAATTTTTTGTCTAATTTTTTTATCATTAAAAAAAACCCTTTTGAAGAGGATTATCTCCTCTAGTGCACCATATATTTTTCAAAAAAAAAAAATTAATATTTTAATATTTGTTTTTTAATTTCTAATCAACCTCATGTTTAATTTAAAAACCTACTTACACTAATTTTTTTTAAAATCATAATAAAACTAATCAAAATATCAAAAAAAAGATTTTAGACTCTTAGCTCTACAAAAGTGTATTTTAGATTTTCATGAAATTATCTCAAATTGGAGAAATGCAGAGTTGGATTTGAAGTACTTTTTATTTTTTCCCAAAAGAGGGGTTAATATGCCACATAGGTAGCCACATAAACAGTTTCGGTCAAAAGGGTTTCGACTGAAACTATTTCACCTAATAAACTACATGTAAATTGAATCTCATTTTAAAGGAATTTATTTTATTTTATTGTTTATGTGAAAGGATTTTTCTTCAAACTATATGTGCCATGTATAGGCCATGTGGTTTCAAGTGAAAATGTTTCACCCAAAATTGTTTAAGACAAAAAAATTACTCAAAACTATTTACTTGACCAAAAATGTGATACAACTTTGTGATTTTTCCCAAGTACCATTAGTAATGTGGTAATGATTAATTTTACAATAGAAACCTTCCAATATCTCACAAAATTGAAAGTGTTGGGGATTGAAAAATATCATTTCTTCCTCTCCTAAGTGTATGAATCTTATTTAGAATTCAAAAAGAGGAAACAAAAAGAATCTTATTCCAAACTAATGCAAACCTAGAGAATAGAGAAAACATAAAATTCAAAGGCTAACATTCAAATAAACGAGGTTATTAGAAATGAACTCCATTGTTGCAAGTGGATTTGCTCAATATATTGGGATGTGATTGGGGTAAAAGTTCATAACTATGTCTCACTCTTATAAAGAAATGGCCAACACAACTACAATTTTTCAACTTGGACTATCTAAAAGTAATGTTTATGTTTTGAATTTTAAAATGATGTAAACTAATAAAATATGGAATTCTTAATATAGTTTATTTCTATTTGTAATTTTTTTATTTTTTAAAATTAGTTAGATATTTTTAAAATAAATTTAAGAGAAGAATTTTAATTGCTATTTTTCTTAAAAGTGGGGTCAATGGGGCATCGCAAAAAAAAGGAAAACAATTTTTTTCTTTGATTATTTCACACATAGGTAACTTGAAAATCTAGTGCATGGAAAAAATTTTGATGAATATTTGTTTTTAATATTATTTTAGTCAAACTTAATCAAAATGTCACAATTTTCATGGGGTGCCAATTTTTTTTTAATTCTTTATCATTTCAAAAAAACCTTGGAAAAAGATTTTCTTCTCTAGTGCACGCTATGTTTTTCAAAAAATGTAAATATATTTTATTTATTTTATTTCTTGTCTACCTCAAGTTTGATAATAATAACCTAGACTTGTAATCAATTTTTAAAACCAAAATATCAAAAATACGTATTTTTAAATTCTAGATCCCAAGCTCTATAGAAGTATTTTTTTAGATTTTCATGAAAGTGCTTTTAAAATATGAGAAATCTAGATAAAGTTGATTTCGTATTGAATTTTCCTCAAAAGAGGGTTTGAGATGCCATAAGCTACCACATAGATAGTTTCAAGCGTATGTGCAGGATCATCATGGAGAAAAACAGGCCCTTAAGTGGCAAAAAATTTAGAAAAATCAGAGTTAGGCAACTTGACGTAAAAATTGAATAAGTTATCTATATTATTTCAAAAATATGTAAGAATAGAATCAGAGAAAATTGAATGTAGTTTCCAAACTACTAGTTTATTTTTTATTTTTAAAATCTATTTGTTGAAAATTTGAAATTTCAATGCAAGAGTACTTAAATTTCAGGGAAAAATAAGTAGGTGTTTGTCCTACCACCCTAACCACATTAAAATGATAATGATGCAGATCGTCCAGTGGTGTAAGGGCAATCTTGCATCACCCAAAAATATGCATTCCATTTATGTTTCCTTTGGTTAGCCTTTTGTAGATGTCTTTGCATTTCTGGATACCCTTTTCGTCATAATGTAAATCCCCACTTTCAGTTTTGCTTTTCTATTTTTTCTGGTCAACTGCTATTTTTAGCAGGTATTGGAATTTGAAGGTGTTTGGGGACAAAAATTATATGGAGGATTCAAAATGGAAAAATAAGAAGATTGGTGAAAGAATCAGGTTGAGAGCATTCCCGGTTTGAAAGATATTGTAGTTTCAGTCTCCCAGAAATGCACCTAAAAACCTTCCAGATCAGGTTTGAGGCACTAAACATCCCCCAAAAACTTGCCAAAATCAGCAATTTCAAGCATGTTCTTGACTTCGAGACCTTTCCTGACGGTTCAAACGGTTCAAAAAATGGAGTCCTCGAATCAAAAGTTATGGCTCCCGGAAGTTGGTACACTTTCAAAATGTGCTAATTTTTGAATGATGTTTTAAATTTTGAATTTCAAATTGTAATTTGTGGCACCAAACCTACCAAAATATGATAATTCAAATGTTGTTTGGCTCCAAAACAGAAAATGAGCTATTTATGGGGGGGATTTTCTGATTTTTGTAGCTTTTTGGGGAAAAAGAGTTCGCATGTTGCGAAAGGGGATTTTGTAGTGACTATAATTTTCTGTAGCTTGCATGTATTGTAGAGCTTGAGGATTTGTGATCCTCTACATGTAAGAAGTAAAATTTCTAAATAATAAAATTATTCTCTAGTTTTGTGCATAAATTTTGTGTCTCGGGTTGCACCCTCTCGTTAATTTTTTATAAAATTTAGACATAAGTAGAGGACTCATGTCTGAATGTGATGCATATTTTTTGTAATTTTTTCCAAGTAAATATTTAATTATGATTTTTTTTACAACTTTTTAAAAATATAAAACTTCGTATGTTTGACCACCTTAACTTGGTCAAAACTTCATGAAATTCAATTTTTCTTTTTTTAATCCTATAGTATGCGAAGCATAGAATATGACACATATTTTGGATTGAAAAAATGTGATATCATTTGAAAGCTATAGATGTTTTTGAATCAGCCTATCAATCAAGACTTTAATCGTAATTCCAATAGAAAATGAATAATAATAATTTATTAAATTTAAAGTAAATCATAATTTATATTAGTGGAAAGCTGAGAATCTCCTTTAAAAACCCTTTTCATTTCATCAATTTTGGGTAAAAAAAAAGTCGTCAGCCACATACCCTACAAATACCCATCATATCACCATTTTTTGGCCCATCATGATCCTGCACATACCCTCAAGAAAAATAATATCGATTGAATTTTTTACACTTGAAAACATATATATAGAAATATTCCATACAAAAAGAAACTTGTTTGAGAGCTAGGTTATAACTATTTAGCCATGTATATGCCAAGTGGTTTCAAGTGAAACTATTTCAATCAAAATATTTAGGGAGAAATAGTTTTGCTTAAAACTATTTAGTTAGTTGAATTGTGATACAACACTGTACTTCTACACATTTCTCAACTATTTGCTTTGAAATTCTTGTAGCATGTACCTATTGTTCAAATTGTGATTTTATTTTTGGGAATATGCAACTCTATTTATAATTATTTGAGAGGGAGAATGAAAGGTGCGGATTTGTTTGGAAGATCAATGGTGGAAAATGAATAAAATGATTTTTTTGGATCAAGGAGAAGATGAAGAGTGTTGATTTAGTTTGTTCAAGATGAAGACATGAGAGTAAATCAACTAAAAAATGGAAATAGTCATAAATAATTAGTTGGTCATTATTTTCGGAAATGGTGGAGGGAAAATAGACAAATTAAATTATAAAATATTATTTAATTAAATGTGAGGTGGAAAATGAAATTAATAGGTGTGATATTGGGTCAAACTAACTAAATAATTTTATTTTATTTTATTTATTTAATAAACTTGAATAATTTAAAAAATATAGAGTGCTAGAGACTTTTAGATTGAAATTGTGTGCAAATTTAACGTTTCAGATCATACTTCATGATCCATCATTAGGATGAAATGTAAATGGAGAGAAGAATGATGATGCATTTCATCTTGATGATGGATTATGGAGTATGATTTGCAATGTTAAATTTGCACATGTAGTTTCAATCCAAAAATTTCCAGCACTCTATGATCATGGACTGTGGAAACTTCATGCTATTAATTAAAAAATATAATTATTTAATTGATTAATGGTAAACTAAATTTATTAAATAATATAATTATTTAGTTAATTAGTATTGGATTAAATTAATTAATTAAAATTATGATGAGAACATTAGAATGGAATGAATTTAAGTTTAAGATGATATTGATATGATGTTAGGACAATTTTAGGTGTCTACTTGAGGTTTTTGAATTAGAAAGTGAATTGAAGCCTTGATAGTTAACTCATAGAAGTAATAGAGATTGGTTAAAGCTACCTTTAAAAGTAAATGTATAATTGTTAATTAGTATCAAGCCTAAATCTCTTAGTGTTGGAAGCATTATTTTTCTACACAATATTATTATTACAAAATTAAACATTAAAATTTATCCTTGATATTATGTTGCCTTTTCTTAGCATTAATGCACATTTATAATAGGTAAACTATGTTATTTTTTGTCAAAATAATCACTTGTGAGAATATTATATTTTAGATTGTAGCGGGTTTTGTCAGTTTGCAACTAGTATCTCAAAAATAATTAATTATTTATGTCATTTTCTCAATTTTAAAGTTCATGCCATCATGCATGATAGGGTTATGAACTCCTATTTGGTTCTATTATTCCTTAAATTTCCTCTTTCATGATAACATATTTTCTATATACATTCATGATAACATATTTTATATATATGCTTGTACAAGTTTATTTGACACCTAAATTTCTTGACATGCTTATTGTACCTTACATGATGTTAGGTATTGATGTTTATTAGATACTTGTTGCACTTTACATGGTGTTATCTTTTCCTTTACCTCCAATTCCTTGTATCCTTTGTGTACAACCAATTAGAGGGGGAAATATATTATCAATAATTATTCTTCATGTGTTTGATTAGAATGGTATAAAAAACATATGATCATTTTATATTATATTCAAACAAAGCTTCATCAACATATCCAAATGGAGCGTACTTCTACATAGTCAGAGGCCTTATCATGTTATCTATAGAGTTAAATCCTATTGTGTGTGATTAGAGCCTTTTGACACCTTATCCATGTTTAATCAAAGTTGTTTTCTTTTTTCCAAATATTCAAATCCCTTAAATCTTCTTGGTGAAATTATTTTACATTCATCTACATAGTTGGAGATTTTAACACTTTTCATAACATGTGGAATTTATTGCCCTACTCCTTTTACTTTTTATAGGTACTTTTAGCAAGTTATGATTATGCTCATTTTTAGATGCTTGAAATATCATACTCACAAATTACAATTTTTTCTTCTCTACTTGTAGGTTCTTGATGGAGAAATCATGGGTACAAGAGTACACATTCAACATGCATTATATGCATACTTTAAGTAGATCTACATCATTTAAGTGTCTAAAAAATATTTAATTTCCTTGTTGGATATTTTATTTAACTTTGATATTCATTCTCATAGTAGTTCACGTGGAAGTAAAACTGGGGGGGAATCAATTCATACCCATGCCTCTCACTTAAATTTTTACCATGATGACTAGGTTTCCTTTTATGCACCATCTAGTGTATAAAATGGTATATTTTGAGTAGAAGTTGGAAAACAAATTTATCCTAGATTTTCCACATCACCACTCATCCCTATGGTCTAGATCCACATCTATTTCCACATCTAGTTGTGCATCACCTTGGTTTAAATCTACAAGTAAGGAATTGATCTAGATCTTTTATGCATTCACATATATTTGAACCCCAAAAGATTTATAGTTGAATTTCTTAATTTGCACCAATGTTTTCCTCCCTTGCTAGATGTTATATGGAAACTAAAGGCCAGTGTGTTTCAAATTGCATGTTGAGTAAATGTATTTAAAGACTAGCCCTAATTATAAAGAATCATCAAGTGCTTACATAAGAATTTATTGAGCACATATAGAACTCAATTTTTCAAGTGGATGAAAGGAATTACATCAACAGTATATCACCATCCTAGGATCATAGTGAATGCTTTCTTATTGTTATCAACCAAGTGGTTTATCATAATTGAATCAATATATTAAGGGTCTAACTTATGATAACATGGTCCTCACAATTTAGCGTATTCTTCAAAGGTGTTTCTAACCATTGCATGTTCCTTAATAGATTTAGAGTGCATATGCATAAGAGAACAAGTTTTACGAAGTAGAATGCATCCATATGAGATCCTCTAATCATAGGTAGTTCTACACACAAGTAATCTATGCACTCAGAAAGATAACCTCCACACTCATGAAAGTGAACCAAGTAGTTTCATTGTCATAATTATATATATTAGTGATAGTTGTTTGATAGGTTATAAAATTCTAGTGCATTATAGTGAATGGAATTCTATATATATTCAATGATATCCTCATCAAAATTAGAGATAATTTTAACCTTTCATTTAACTCAATTAATTTTTATATTTATTATAATTATCTAATATTAGTCCCAACTAAATTATCTAGGTTAATTATTTGTATATTAATTAGCATAGATTGTTTGTATGAGTGTGACTTATCCTTCACTTGATACTAATCAATAATGAATTTTGTAATTACCTTCTTGGGGAAAAATTGACCTTATTGTTCACAAGTTGGAGCATTATGACAATTGAAATGACATTAGAAAATTATAATGTACATAAATGATTATGGAGTTGTGAAGCACATATGCAAAACAAAATTCTTATGACAAACTAGGCCACATTATTTAATTCAATCCTTGACAAGGTTATCATTATGATATATGGTCTAATTGGTGTGGCTTGGTCCTTTGTTGATGCAAGTACTTAGACCTCACTTACCTCTAGCTTTTCTACCTTCTTTTGAGTTCTAGGCATGCTTAGAAGTATGGTAGGACTTCAAGATAATTACTTGGCTATTATTGATGAAATTTAAGCACACAAAAAAGAATAATGTGTTTTAAATGCGTCGAATGAGGTATGTTAATGTAAAATAAGATGTGATGGTGGATTGGTGAGCTAGTGTAGTATAGAGATCTAAATTTTGAATACTTTTTAAATTAGATTTGTCATTCTGTGATTCATTAGTTGTTATATGAATACAAATTTCATAGGACATTTCCTTAACTACACATCCACAATCATTAATTTGAATTATTTGGAATGCAATCCAATGTGATAATTAATAGTTTGTGAAAATTTTGACTTTTGGGAAAGAAAAGGTAAATTTTAAATTTGGTAGATAATGTTCCACCAAATAATATAGTTCAATGTTGAATCATGAGGTGGTTTATAATGGTAGAATACTACTAAGATTCAATTTATACACTAAATGAGGCAAACACATGCTAGGATTGTGTATTTATGATATTTATGAAAAAAGGCATAAAATAAAGGTGTAAAGTCTAAGTATGCATTTTTATCCCTTAAATTAAAAAAAATGTAGTTATACATTTACAAGACTTGTGAGATTTTCAAATTGTATATGTTGGTAATGTACAAGATTTAATTTATTTTAATAATTTGACCATACATGTATTGACTTGAATAAAATTAATTTAATGAAGAATGTAAGGAAGTATATATTAATGACTTTGAGTGTATTAAAAATATAATGGCAAAGTCGAAAAGATTGCATTCAAACTAGATATTGAAAAGAGCATATCAAAGTAAACTTATAAAAAGAGGACATAACAATAAATGTTCAATAAATATATATATGCAAATGCATTGTGACACCTTTAATCATATTTTAAAATTATTAAATCTTAGTTTTCAATACGGAAAAGACTCATTGATAAAAAATTAAATAAAAGATAAAATGCAGGGGTTTGAACCTATGGGATTGAAGGTTAGGACAAGACATTACAATAGAATTCTAAAATTCCATCAAAACTCCACAAAAGAAGGAATTATCATGTGGAATATCTTTCCCTATTAGAACGGGATTTCATAATGTGGCATGCAAAATGAGTGAAATACGATAACAAATTTGAAATGCATAGTGTGGATCTTGTGTGAAGATCGCCAACATTTGGAACCTAACCACCACATTCATGGTGAACTAGACTTATTCATCATTCATTATTAAAATTACAAAAAAAATTACACCCTTTGGATGAAAACTTGTGTTCGAGTAGGAAAATCTTCTTGGAATCGTTGTAGAAGTTAACTATTGTAATTGATGGCATTCTAAAAAAATTGGGGAGTGGTGGAGGTAAACATGGGGAAATACGAGAATTTAATATGGGATGAGAGGTTGAGATGGGAGACACAAGGTTTTCCTATGAGATTGAAGGTTAGGACAAGACATTATAATGGAAGTCTAAAAGTCCATTGAAACTCCTCAAAAGAAAAAATTCTCACGTTGAATCTCTTGCTCTACTCTTACTTTTTTTTGTTAGTTTTAGAAATCTATGATTATGCTTATTTTTAGCTGATTGAAATATGATACTCATTAGAATTTTTTTCTCTACTATCAAGTTCTTGATGGAGCACTCATGGGTACACGAGTACACACTCAACATGCATATATACATACTTTAAGTAGACCTATATCATTTGAGTTTCTAAAACATATATAATTTAGTTTTTAGATATTGTATTTTACTTTGATATCCATTCCCATAGTAGCTCATATGGAAGTCAAAGTGGGGGAAAATCTAATGGTAAAAATGCATAGCAATGCCCTTCCCCTTAAATTTTGGACTACAATGACTAGGTTGCCTTTTATGCATCGTCTAGTCTATAAAACAGTATATTTTTAGTATAATTTGGAAAATAAATATATCCTATCTCATCCCCATCACCACTCCTCCCTAAGGTATGGATCCACATCTAGTCTTGAGTACGTGCCACCTTAGTTCAAATCCATAGGTAAGGAATTAATCTAGATCATTTATGTATGAACATAGATAACCCCAAACCTTTATATTTGAATTTCTTTATTTGGGCAATTAAAATTTCCCCCCTTGCTAGATGTTATAGGTCAATTAAAATTCAGTGTACTTCAAAATGCATGTTATGGCAATATATTTAAATACTGGCCTTGATTCAAAAGAATCAAGAAGAAAATTGATAGAAGAATTTATTGAGCACATATAGAATTCAATGTATAAGTGGACAAAACTAATTTTACACGAACATTGTATCACCATCTTGTAATCATATTGAACCATTTATTATAATTTTTCTTTACCTTGGTTTATCATTGTCGAATCAATCCATTGAGAGTCAAAATTAGGAGACCTTGATCCTTACAATTTAGCATATTTACCAAAGGTGTTTTAATATATTTAGAGTATGTATATGCATAAAATAACAATTTTTATGAAGTAGAATGAATCCATATGAGATCCTCCAATTATAAGTTTGGTTCTATGCACAAGTCATATATGTACTCACAAAGATCTCCTCCACACTCATGAAAGTGAACCAAAGAGTTTCATTGTCATAATTCTATATTAAAATGATAGTCACTTGATTGGTTCTAAAATTCTAGTGCATTATAGTGAATGGGCATCTATATCTATTCAATAATATCCTCATCAAAATTAAATCTACTTACCCTTTCATTTAACTTTATTAATATCTAATGTATTACAATTATTTGATATTAGTCCCAACTAAATTTTATAGGTTAACTATTTGTATATTAATTAGCATAGATTATTTATGCGAGTGTGATTTATCCCTCACAACACTAAACAATAATGAATTAGTTGTAGATAATGAGTATTTTTGGTTGGGCTTGGTGGAAAATTGACCTTATTGTTTTACAAGTTGGAATATTATGAAAAGTGAACTAAAATTAGAAAATTTTGAATGTGAGCCTATGATTATGGAGTTGTGAAGCTCATGTACAAAATAAAATCCTTATGATAGACGACCACATTATATTATTTGATCCTGAAGACAAAGTTATAATTTAGTGTATGGTACGATTGGTGTGGCTTGATCATTTATTGATGCAAGTCCTTAAACCTCACTTATCTCTATCTTTTGTACCTTATTTTGATTTTTTTCCATGCTTATAAGTATGGTAGGACTTAATTCAAGATAATTTATTGGCTATTATTGATGAAATTCAAGCACACAAAAAAGAGTAAGGTAATGTAACATGCCAAATGAGTATATGAGAATGCAAATATGATGTGATGGAGTATTGGTGAACTATTGTAGTATAGAGATCCAACTTTTGAATACTTTTTCAATTAGATTTATCCTTTTGTGATTCATTCGTTGCTAGACGGATTCAAAAGTCATAGAATATTTCCTTAACTAAATATTCATGATCATTAACTAGAATTATATGGAATACAATCCAATGTGATAATGAATATTTTATGAAAGGTTTAAATTTTGGGTACAAAAACATGAATTAAATTTAGCAAAATAATGTCCTACTAAACAATATAGTCCAATGGTGAATCATGAAGTGGCTTGTAATGGTAGATTACTATTAAGAGTCAATTTTTGCAATAAATGGGGCAAACACATGCTAGGATTGTGGAATTATGATATTTGTGAAAAATGACATAAAACAAAGGTGTAAAGTCTAAAGTATGCACTTTTGACCCTTAATTTATAAAAAAAAAAAATAGTTTGGCATGCAAGACATGTGAGATATTTAAATTGAATACATTGGTAATGTTCAAGATTTAATTTATTTTAATAACTTGACCATACACGTATTGAAGACTAGTGAATTTAATGAAGATAGTTAATTAAGGAATTATATGACTTTTAGTGTATTCACATTATCATGAAAAAAGTTAAAAGAGATCACATTATAACTAGATATGTAAAAAGAGCATATAAAAGTAAACTTGTAAAGAGAGGACATAACAATACATCTTCAATAGATATATAAATGCATGGTGACACCTTTTAATCATATTTTAAAATTGTTAAATTTAATTTTTGAATAAGAAAAAAGACTCATTAATAAAAAAATTATATAACTTCACATTTAAGAAATCTTTTACAAATTTGTTGCCAAATTTCTCTTTCATATACATTGTTGTATTGTTCTATTGACTTTTTTGCCTTCTTAACCATCTCCTCCTGAAAAAAACAATAAATACATTAATCTCAAGAATAATTATACCGAATAATAAATAAAAATTAAAGATCCAAACACATAATAGTAACTTACTGTTAAGATGCCCTCATTGCATAGGTTGTCCATAAGATTAAATAAAATGTCACTAGTGTACTCTGGGTGACCTTGAATTCCAAGTATGTGATCATCCATTGAAAACATTTCAATCTCGGTTTTACTTGAAGAAGCAATTATATTTGCACCGCAAGGGATATCTGTCACCTGAACCATACAATTCATGTTATTTAATACAATCACCTTTTATAAAACACTAATATGCAGTGAGTTGAAAAAATAAGCCTCACCTTGTCTTGATGGAATTCATTTAGATAAAGAGTGGTTGGAATTTTCATTCCACGAAGATATTCTTTTGTACAAATGGAAGAATTGAAGTTTATTTTGGTTGTGCCAATATCCCATCCAACATTGGATCTACTCACTTTGCCTCCCAAAGCCCTACATAATATCTGGAAAAAGGAAATAAATTTCTTTGAAATTAGACATATAATAAGATGCAAGTGCAATTATTAGTTTGGATCCTAACAAGAACAATATATGCAGCTTCATAAGACTAAAAAACAATATTCAACTATAATGACAGTATTATAATAATTACATTTGTTTCCTAGAAAATTATTGATATAATTAATACTTAAAAACACTCATGCTCATAATATAGATTACAGTGTCGACCCTAATAAACCCACCATTTTTATTACAGTGTCGACCCTACCTGATGTCCATTAATGGAAAATGCAATCTATTAAGGTGGGTTACTAACCTGGTGGCCGAAGCATATCCCCAACACTTTGATGCGCATTTGGTAAAGACATCTCAATAATTGACAGAGTTCGAGAATCCAAAGAGCATTGCCATGGGCGTCACTTTTGCTTCCGGTCACAACGAATCCATCATACTTGTGAAGATCTTCCATCTTTGGCAGCTGCCGGTCGAAGGCCCTGAACATATCCCACCTCTCGCCCTCCTCGCCCAGCATATTAACAAACAGACCGAAGTATCCTCCATACATTTTCTTCACATAATCTCTGTCTGGTGCCGCTAACAGAACTCCAAATCTCTTATTGCCCATAATAAATACTATAAATCTGCAATCTTTCCTTTTGAATACCACGCAGAAAGCAAAGCAATTTTGTTTGGATATGGAGAAACCAGAGAAATTTATAGGCAGCCAGAAGTACCAATTATTGCTAATGAAATAGACTCCCATCTGTACAGTTAATAACTTTGACTTTCCACCATGAACAAAAGTTTTTGTCCGCGTTTTAGATATGAAAATGATTTGATAGAACGCACCTTTTCCAAACCTTACACGTCTTAGGTATATCATAACTTTACGCTGTATAATATTTAAATCAATTCCACATACTGCCATGGAACCACACAGGCAATCCAGCAAGGATTGTATGTCTTTTAATGAATCCAGCACGAAAAACATGTTTTCATTAGAAAGCTGCTGCCTATTCCTGTTTTGTTTATAATAGTGATATTCTTCACTGTTACTACTGCTGAACAGTGTCAATTTGTTTTTCTTTTGTTTATGGCTCTTTAACGGCTGGGCTTAACCAGCACACTCTAAACGTTGACAGTTTAAGTGGCTGATGTGGGGCCTCCCACTTCCTGTTCGCAGTTCCCGTCGGCAGATGTTCACTATTTTCGACGTTCATACGGTGATCCCGTTAACTTCAGTGGAGGCCCCGTAAGCGCTTGATCGCATAAAACAAGAGTGTCAGAACAGATATCTGTAGCACAACAGATACACTAAGATGTCTATATCGCCCTTTCACCATACGCAACACACAAGTTTCAAACGTGGTCAGGTTCTATTTGCCATTATACTTCCGGCCTGTGACAAAATGGTAGCTTTGGAACAGGGTATAGACATCCATTAAAGCATAATGCAAGGTGGATTGTTATCAGATATTACAGTTAGTAATGCTCTGGTACTGTATGCAAAATGTGGTAGCATAGACAAGGCATATGAACTGTTTGACGGGAAGTATCAAAGAAATGTGATCTCATGTAATGCTACGATTGCAGGATATGCACAAAATGCGTTTGTTGAAAAGGATTTCGATACTCTCAAGCAAATGCAATTGGCAGGTGTAAAGCCATACTCCGCAACCTTTGCCAGCATCCTCCCAACCTGTGCCAAAATGGAAGCTTTGGAACAGGGTGTGGACATCCAACGATAGAGGAATTTTGTCACATGTTGTAGCTGCAACTGTCCTGGTAGACATGTAGGCAAAATGTGTAAGCATTGACAAGGCACGAGAACTGTTTGACAGAATTCCATGATTGCAGGATATACAAAATTGTGGAAGCATAGACAAGGTACCTGAACTGCTTGACAGAATGCCTCAAAGAGCATTGTTCTCATGGAATGCCTTGATTGCAGGATATTAACAAATGGATTTGTTGAAATGGCTTTAGAAACTCCTAATATTTTGGAACTTTGTAGTTGCAAGTTAGGCTTTAAATTGTAATCTAAACTCAAGTATTTTGCTTTGACTATCAAAAATATCTTTTCTATCTTATAAGATCTTATTTTATTATGAGTTCATGGTATTCATTGTTCGATAGTTGTAAGATTTGGGAAAGATCCAAATAAGATGTATGGCTACTTGGATATGACTATAGTAATTAGGATCATACTATCTAGCAATCGAACCATAAGAAGGTGCATATGAGGGGTAAACCTTAGGATGACCATTCTCATACCAAGACCCACCATGACTATAACATTCTATTATGTAGGACATAACTATGCCTATTTTACAAATGCATGTTTTATTTTATGAAAGAAACCTTAACTCACCAATAGAGAAGAGACAACACATGTACCTTAACCACCTTGACTACTACACCACTTGATTGCATCTTTGGTTCACCTTGGTAAGCCTTATATAAATTTCATCAACTTGGTTTTCAATAACATATTCATAACCTCTTTGAAAACATTAATCTCCAGGGTATTATATTGTTCTTGAGTTAGCTTATAATTAATATAATCTTCATGTTTTGTAGTATGAGGATTAACACAACCTTTGAATATTCCCCAATAATGGTGTCAATTATGTTGGCTCTCAAACATGTTACTCCTTAAAATCTAAAGGTAACATCAAAACTCAATCCCAAGGATTACCATCAAACACTTAAGTGTTGGATTGATGATCAAATAGTGGTATGACTGAACCAATTGTTGTGTGGATAAAATCAACTTTGAATCTTTAATGTATATGCTAAGCTAAGGTGAGATTTCTTGGTGTTTCCAATACAAGACAATTAAAGAGAGATAAATGATAAACATAGGATCCTAATAGCCATACCAACAATGTTATAAATCCCTAAAGTTGTCACTAAACTCATATTAAAATTGGTTGCAAACAAACCAATTAGACCTCTAGTAAAAAGAAAAACATTGCACATGCACCCTAAGATATTAGGATTATTGCTTCTCAAGAATTGAATCCACTTGATTTTACATACATGTGTTCAAGAAAGACAACATCTAAGACTCTAAACTATCTCTAAATCATAAGAGCAAAAGAACCTTTGAATGAATTTTTTTGGACTTCTCACCAATCACGAGTGCCTATTCCTTTGGGAAATTGAGTCAAAGCTCATGAAGGGAAAGGAAATACACTTGTAATGCAACCAAGGATGTAGAGTTGTGCATGCATATGGCATTGTTGAAAGTTTCTTTCATTTTCTTCTTTGGTGCATAAGGATGAAATCATCCTTACTTTGGTACATATGAAGGAATGAAATATTCTTTCTTTATTGATGGAGGACAAGAACATTATAAGTTGGATTTTATGCTAGAGGAGTATTAGGAGGCAATGAAGAGGGCCTCATTGCCTCCTTATTTTCCTTTTTTTAACCTTGTCTTGATTCTTTTGTTGCACATTCAATTGTTATAATTAATGAATTCTATCTTTGGTTTCATAAGGATCTTTTATTTAATGTTCCTTACCTTCGCAATCATAAAAAAATTCCTTGAGAGTGACAACATAATTTTCAACTTTAAAGTAGTTGACTTGAAAATAGGTACATATGTATTTCTTGTCACTTTCACAAATTTCTCTTCACAAACATATTTTATACATTGATTGATGAGGGCTACATCACCCAAACCCACAAAACACAATAATCCATACCAACACAAAAGATGTGAGACAAAAAATAATCCACTTTCAATTATTTTCAAAAATGAAATTACAGATTCAAACTTACATGCTATAGCCTCATGGGCTTGATTCATTACAACAAAATCAATTATAAAATATAAACTATTATTCGGAGCCAAAATCTGCACTAATGGAGCCACCTTCTACCACCCCCTCATATCCCTTTTTATTTTACCCAATAACCACCCTAGAATGTTCTAGAAAGTGCAACTTTCCCTTTTGTTTTGACGCCAAAATTCCCACCATTTGATTTCCAGACTATGAAGAAATTTTAATGAAATTCACTTTTTAGAGGGGCAATTTCACAGGGCCATAACTTTTGATCCAAGTGTCTAATTTTCTATTATTTCATATAATTGGAAATCTCTCAAAAAGATCTACAACATATGAACCCAGAGTAGGTCAATTCGTCCACTTTTTGAGTTGTTTCGGGGCCTCTAAAGTTTTATATTTGAATTTGAAGTTGCATTGGAGAAATTTCTTGGGACAAAAACTTTAATTTCTCTCAAACTGTTAAGGGTATTGAGGCGATTCTTTCGCGATTGGAAAAAAATTTCAGCACTTCTCCTTCAAGTAAATTTTTAGGTCCATACGAGCCCATTTAGGCCAACTTACTAAAAATAGTAAGTGATCATTTTTCACTATTTTTGACTTTCTACTGTCTTATACCCCTTAAGTGCCATCATGGACTCAAAACAACTAAAGAAAATAAAGAAAACATTTTTTTTTGGGTGATGCAAGATTGTCCTACACCATTGGATGCTCCTGCATTAGACACCCAGGTAATTTAAAAAGTGACCTTGTCACTTCTTAGGAGTTAGAGGGAAACCAAGACGATTAACCTCTGCCTCAGAAAACCATGATGAATCTTTAATAGGATTTCCTCTCCATTTCACCAAGTACTTGGCATATTGCATGCTTCTTGTGCTTCTACCCACACAACTATAAAAAAAAAAAAGTATCTCCTCATTTTTTGAAGTAGGTGCTAGAATATTCCACTGTGCTTCTATTGTTTCTTCATCAATTCCTTCTTCATGATATTCTGTTAAATTTGAAATGTTAAACACATGTGAAATATGAATTTCATCAGGCAACTCTACCTCATATGCATTTCTTGAATCATGCTTCTTCAAGATCTTGCATGGTCCAAACTTCTTCATCTTTAAGTTGTGTGTACCAATTGGAAACCTCTCCTTTCACAAATGAACCATGACTTCATCTCCTATCTGGAACTCCTTATACCTCATTTTCTAATCTACCTTAGCCTTATATCATGAGTTCATCTTATCGATATGTTTCTTCAGGTCTCTTCATGCAAATTCTTCAGGTGCTTATCAAAATCTTCGGCCTCAGCACTACTCTTCTCCCCCTTATCCATCTTTCTTAGTTCAGAAGAAGTTCTTGGACTACTCCCATACACAATATGGAATGGAAATTTACCAATGCTCCTATTGACAGAATTGTTGGGTATGTGCAGGATCATCATGGAAAAAACAGGCCCTTAAGTGGCGAAAAATTCAGAAAAATCAAAGTTAGGAAACTTGACATAAAAATTTGAATAAGTTATCTATATTATTCAAAAAATATGTAAGAATAGAATCTATAGAAAATTGAATTTAGTTTCTAAAATACTAGGTTTATTTAAATATCTATTTGGTGTGAAAAATTGAAATTTCAATGCAATAGTACTTAAATTTCGGGAAAAAAATAAGTAGGTGTTTTCTAAACCAACTCTAACCAATAAAATGATAATATTGTTTTTATAATATTTTAGATATAAGTAGAGGACCTGTTCGATGTGATGCATATTATTTTGTAATTTTTTTCCAAGTAAATAATTGATTATGAATTTTTATTACAACTTTTAAAAAATATAAAACTTGTATGTCGACCACCTTAACTTGGTCAAAATTCATGAAATTCAATTTTTTTAATTTTATAGTATGCTAAGCATAGAATGTGACGCATGTTTAGATTCAAAAATGTGGGATACTATTTGAAAGCTATAGATGTTTTTTAATCAACCTATCAATCAGGACTTTAGTTGTAATTCATATAGAAAATGAATAATAATTATTTATTAAATTCAAAGTAAAGCATAATTTATATTGGTGGAAAGTGAGAATCTCCTTTAAAAACCCTTTTCATTTCATCAATTTTGGGTAAAAAAAAGTCATCAACCACATACCCTACAAATACCCATCATATACCACTTTTTTGGCCCATTATGATCTTGCATGTACCCTTGTTATAAAGCAAATTCCACGTGGTATAATCAAATCCTATCCCTTGAGCTTATCTCCTACTAAGCATCTTAGCGGGTTACCCAAACTCATATTCACCATCTCTATTTTTCCATCAGTCTATGGATGGTGTGCAGAGCTGAACTTCAAATCTATCTTCAACTTCTTCCATAATTTCCTCAAGAAATAACCAAAAAATTTAGTATCTCTGTCTGAAACTATACTCTTTGGTAGATCATGTAGTCTCACCACCTCTCTGAAAAACAAATCTACAATATGAATAGTATCACTAGTCTTATGACATGGAATGAAATGTTCCATCTTTGAAAATCTATCCACCACCACAAATATGGAATCATGCCCTCTTTGTGTCCTTGGAAAGCCAAGAATAAAATTCATGCTAATATCCTCCCATGCCCTCTCAAGTACATGTAATGGATGATACAATCCAGTATTCTGACATGTTCCTTTCACCATCTGACATACTATGCGTCTTTGTACAAACTTTTTTACATCTTGTTGTAACTGTGGCCAATAATAGTTCTCACTAGCAAGAGCAATGGTCTTATCTCGACCAAAATGTCTAGCCAACCCTCCACTATGCTTCTTCTTGATTAGATTCTCTCTCATAGAACTCCTTGGAATGCACAATTGGCTTACTCTAAACAACATCTCATCTTGGATTAAGAAATCCAACCATCTTGTCCTATCCAATGTAACAGGTTCCAAACAAGACTTCCAAGATTTTGCAAAGTCTAGATCTTCTAGATACAAGCTCTTGAGTTCATTGAACCCAACAACCTCTATATTCATCTCTATCAACAAATTTTTCCTTCTACTTAAGGTATCTATAACTCTGTTTGACCTTCCACTCTTTTGCTTCAAAATAAAAGTATAACTCTACAAAAACTCAACCCATTTTAATTTCCTTTGATTTAACTTTCCTTGACTATTGAGATACTGTAAAGCCTAGTGATCAATATATTTAAAACAAATTCTTCTAGAAAAAAATAGTGTCTATGTTTCTTCAAAGCTTGAACTATAGCATAGAACTCTTTATCATAGAAAAAATATTTCTTCTTAGCATCATTCAACTTCTCACTAAAATAGGCAACCGACTTACCTTCTTGACACAAAATAGCTCCTATGAAAATGCCATTAGCATCACAATCTACCTAAAATACCTTAGTGAAATTTGGAAGTGCTAAAACACGTTGCTCTATAACTTTCTTCTTCAACATATCAAAACTTTTGGCTGCTCCTGTGGTCCACTTAAACTCTTTTTTATCCCCTCTCATTGCTTCAGTTAGAGATGCACAAATACTACTGAAATTCTTCATAAAATTTCTATAAAAACTTGTCAGAACATGAAATGATCTTACCTTTGTAACACTCCTCAAGTTAGGCCATTCAATGATAGCTCTCACCTTCTTTGGATCCACTTTAAGATCCTCTGCTAAGACAGCAAATCCCAAATACACCAACTCTCTCTTCACAAAGCTACATTTCTTCAAATTAATCAACAACTTCTCCTCCCTTAACTTCTCAAAGAATCTTCAGACATGCATCAAGTGCTCCTCCAATGTCTTACTGAAAATCAAAATATCATCCAAATAAACAATAACAAATTTTCCTAAAAATTCTTCCAATACCTCATTCATAAGTCGTATAAATGTGCTTGGTGCATTGGTCAGCCCAAAAGGCTTGACTAACCACTCGTGCAAGCCCTCCTTGGTTTTAAAGGTTGTATTCCATTCATCTCTTCTAATCCAGATCTAGTGATATCCATGAGCTTCAAATCTATCTTCGTGAAGTACTCATCTCCACTCAAACAATCCATAATGTCATCCATTCTCACTAAGGGAAATCTATACTTGATGGTGATCTTTTTGATGGCTCTAGAATCTATACACATCCACCATTCCCCATCATTCTTTGGTGCTAGTACTTAGGTACTACACATAGACTCAAACACTCTCTAATCGATCCCTTCCACAACAACTCTTGCACTTTTTTGTTCAACTCCTCACTCTTTGCTAGAGTCATACGATGAGCTACCTTATTTAAAAAATTGGCTCCAGGAATCAGATCCATTTGATGACTAATATTTCTTACCAGCGCTAATTCTTCAGGCACGTTATCAAAAATAATGGCTTGAAATGCATTCAACAAATATTACACCTCTATAGGTACCTCATTATTATCTTCTTTATCAATTCTAGGGATCAATGCAAAACACATATGCTCATGTCCCATACCTTCTAGGAACTTTCTTCTGTCAACCAAACAATTTTTTGCATTACTGCATACCTTTTCCTCTGCCTCTTTCAAGGGCTTCAACTTATGAAAAACTCCATCCTTTTTCAAAGAATAGGTGTTGGTGTGTCCATCATGTACTTCTCATCGATCAAACTTCCATGGTCTACCTAAAAACATATGACAAACATTCATAGGCATAATATCACACAATACCTCATCATGGTAATTTCCAATCTTGAACCTTACCAGACATTATTCATTTACCAAAGCTTTATGGTCCTTCTACAACCAGGAAATTCGGTATGGATTCGGATGTCTTCTTGTCTCTAACCACAACTTACTAACCATCTCTTCTGAAACAAGGTTATCAATACTACCAACATCAATAATAACATTGAAAACTTTACCTTCATAGTTACATCTAGTGTGAAACAAAATCTTCCTTTGAGTTGGTTACTTCTCATTCAGCAAGGCTCTTTTGGTAACAAGAACCTCTCCTCTTTCTACATCCTCAGAATGTGAAGACTTAGCATTTTCATCTACATGTGAAACTCGTTCATTACCCTTAGGTATTCTATTTGTCCTTCCTTGATGTTGAGGACACTCATAGGCTCTATGTCATTCTCCGCACTCGAAATAGGTTCCACGAAAGCCTCCTCTTCCTGGTCCTCATCCAGATCTTCCTCTTCCTCTTTGATCTCCATTATTCTGATCACGAGGATGGTAGGTGTTATCTTCTTTATGGTTCTAGTTGCTACTGGATCCTTCACCCTTCTTTTGATCTTCATTTCAACCTCCATATGACCATCCACTAGTCTTTCCACCATGACCCCCACCTCTTTGCTTGCTTTCAAATCTTCTATTCAACCTTTCTTCTACCTTCAAAGAAAATTGATATGCATATTCAATGGTAGACATTCTTACCAAACTCATCTCTTCTTGAATGCTCAACTTCAACCCATTTATGTAATGAGAAACTTTCTCCTTGTTGGCCTCAGAATGACATGTTCTGATCAAGACTCGGTAGAATTATTTTGTATACTCCTTAACATATTTTCCTGCTTGTTTCAACCCTTGCATATTTTTCAACAAATCCAACTCATAGTCCCCAAGAATGAACTATCTCTTCATTTTTTCCACCATCCAATCCCATATTTTTATTTTCTCTTTTCCTCTCCTATTTCTATCCAACTGAACTTCTTTCCACCATATGCTAGCATGGACTTTCAATTTGGCCTTTGCAAATTTGACCCTATCTGGGTCTTCTATTTCCTCATACTCAAAATACTCTTCCATGTCATTGATCCATTCAATCAGCTCCTCTGGATTTAGGTTTCCAGAAAAATTAGAAACTTCTATCTTTGGCCTCTTTCCAATCTTGGAAATGGCCCTAATCAGTCTTACTTCTCCAAGATCCATTACATTTGGTGCTTCCTCTTCGAATGGCTCCTCATCTTCAACCTCATCCTTACTTTCATCTCTTCTTCTGACATAAGCTCATCTACGTAGCTCCTCTTGTAGCGCTTGAACTTGTCTCTGGAGGGCTCTAAAACCCTCTTCTATTACCCGAACATTTCTTCCACCACGGTTTCTCCATGGAAGCATATTTTCTCACAGACCCACAACCACAAGTCTTGGTGTAAACTACCTCACGTTCGACATTTTGTCTACACACTCAAGAAATATTTCTCTAATACCACTTGTTGAGGGCTACACCACCCAAAACCGCAAAACACAACAATAGATACCAACACAAAAGATGCGAAACAAAAAATAACCCACTTTCAATTATTTTCAGAAATGAAATTTTACAGATTCAAACTTACATGCTACAACCTCATGGGCTTGATTAATTACAAAAAAATCAATTTTGAAAGAAAAACCATTATTCAAAGTCACAATCTACAGTAATGGATCCAACTTCTACCACCCCCTCATATCCCTTTTTATTTTACCCAATAACTGCCCTAGAATGTTCTAGAAAGTGCAACTTTCCCTTTTGTTTTGGCACCAAAAGTCCCGCCATTTGATTTCTAGCCTAAGAAGAAATTTTAATGAAATTCACTTTTTAGAGGGGCAACTTCACAGGGCCATAACTTTTGGTCTAGGCATCCGATTTGCTATTATTGTTGTATACACCTAAAAATGGTCATCACCTTTAATTAGTTAAATACTAGCTATTTAATTAATATTTCATCTACGTATAAATAAATAAATTCTCAATTTATTTATATTTTTCATTTTCTAAATTCTCCAAATCTAAAATCATATTCTTCTAAATTAATTAAATAAACAAGGTTCCATAAACTTGTTTTATTTAATTAATCTTCACTAATCTCAATTAGGAATTTGAGCACATGTCTACAAATTTTTGTGCCACCTCATCGAGGTCATGTGAAATTAAATAACTTTGATTTTTAAATATAATTATCTTGAACTCATCTTAAAAAGCACATGGCTTATTCCTCACACACTTCCACCAATTTTGGAGCACATGGTCTTTTCTTCACACACTTGAGTCTTCCATCCAAATAGCATGTTGCCCATTAGTCAAGAGATTCTTCCATCCAAATGACATGTTGTCTTTGGTCAAGGGGACAACATCTTGATTCTCTCCATCTCCACCATCCATTCTTCTTGTTCAAATCTGGACTGTTGGTCATTGCCACCTCACCAGATGCTTGGAAAAGGCTATAAATACAACCCTTGGGCATTGCATTTGGTATCCAATTTTGAATAGATTTATCATGTAGGAATATCGTTTGAGCTTGGGAGCATTATGGAGTCTTATAGTTAAATTTTATATCATGTTTTACATCATAGTTAAATCTTAGACTAACACTTTGCTTCATAGTTGCATTTTATGTCATCCTTTGCATCATAGTTGCATTTTAGATTAGCATTTTCATAGTTAACATTTGAGCATATGAAGTATCATTTTAGTTTTCCATAGTTTGCATTTGACCATATGTAGAATCATATATAGCATCATATAGACCACTACCATAGTATCCACCATCGTTTGTCCATTCATCATAAACACCATCATCCATTCATCATAGTATCCATTATCATTTACATCGTATAGTCGCATGTAGGAACTTAGTTGGCTTGCATATTGAATACTAATCTTGTTTCTTAAGTGTCATTCTAATATCCTTTGTGCACATAGAAATTTGAGGGCCAAAGAGTTAAAGGAATCATTAAGAATAGAGGACAATGAGATGTTCTTGAAAGATTCATTAAATTGCAATTTAGAGTAGCTTGTTTGGTTTGAATCTTTAATATAATTAGTTTCATTAAGGTTTGTGTTGATTTACTAAATTTACACATTTCACACATGCACAAAATGGCACCCACCGTGAGGCCTTGCCCCATTTTTTTTAACATGCTGGAAAATTTGTGTTCACATGTTCGGACATGAGACTTCTGGTGCATCTTTTACTCATTTTGGCGCATCTTGCACTTGTTTTGGTATTTCTTGCATGAGTTTTGGCACTTCTTGCAAGTTTCCAGAAAATTTCACCAAGGTTCCAAAACATGGTTTTTGAGTTTTGGCGCTTCTTGCATGAGTTTTAGCGCTTATTGCATGAGTTTTGGCGCTTCTTGCATGATTTTTGGCGCATTTTGCTTCCAAATTGGTGCTTATTGTCTCTATTTTGGCACATTTTTCACTTTTTGTGGTGCATTTTGCACTTTCTCTAGCACATTTTGCTTCTAGATTGGCGCATTTTGTCTCTGTTTTAGCACTTTTATTGTTAATCTTAAAATGGTTGTATCTTGGTCATATGAAGATCTTTTTCGGAGCTTTTTTTTTAATTGTGGTAGAATTTCATAAGCTATGCAATGTTGTAAGTGTTTCTCAATTTGATAGAGTTTAAATTTTCAATTTTACACCTGAAGTCAAATCACATTGCAACTTGGTCTAAGTTTTAGAGTTTTTATGCTTAATCATTCATCTAACCCTCACGTCTTCTTATTTCTTGATCTCATCTAACATTTGAGAATTTATTGCAAGTTTTAAGAGGAACATGGAGCATTGAAGTGAAAGAAAAATCATTTGATATCCATTGTACTAAAATACGCCAGTCAAAGACATTCTTATCAAACTACTGACATATTGCAAGGGCTAGAAGTGATTTAATTATTTCCTTTTTGGTTAAGTTAGGAACATAGATTAATTAAAAGGTTAATGAACACCATGTCTTTTGTGCTTGATGTATGGTAGACATATGCTCTCCCCTTAACTGGATGACCAAAAATCCAGACCCATTCACTTTTTGTGTGCGAACATGTGAGTGGAGTATATAGCGTGTGTTCTCTCTTTATTCATGTGGAATAAAGATTGATCAAACTACATGTATACTTGCTTGCTTTTGTTTATCTTAGAGGGCCTACATTGTGGGAAAAATTAATCACCCAAGGGAACGACCCAACCGGTAACACACTAAAGGCAAGCGACTTCCAACCAGGATATAAATGTGGGTACTTGAACAAAGGAAAGTATCACGACCTAATAGATCCGACAAGAAGGGAAACAATGGTCTCTCGTTGCATGGATTATGCCCCATGAATAGAATGTTCGTGCTAGAACCCTTGTTATATTTTGGCCAAAAACCTTTATCTATTCTTTGGTGCAGCAACGGTCGTTGCGAAGACATCCACATTCTCGTAGTTTTTAGTAGAGATGAGAAATATGTCATGGGAGATTCATGGGTATTGATGCTTGGCTGCCCCGTAGAAGTGAGTGTCATGGAGGGGAGCCAGTGGGGTCAAGCATCTAGTCATCTGCTAAGAATAAGTGCGGTTGAGGTAAAACCCGCGTGGAATCCAAAAGAATACAGTCTTTCACAGCCTTAGGAGTGTACATTGCTTGATGTGTCTTTATCAAAGTGTTTTCAAAACAAAACATCACATGTCAAAAGTGAAAACCCTGATTTAGAATTACATTCATTGAAACAACCAAGTCTCCAATTGGAAAAATCCAAAAAATAAAACAAAATTCCAATAAATAGTGTCATTCTCCCAGTTTGGCACTTCTTTCACTTTCTATGGCACTTCTTGCATATGTTTTGGTGCTTATTTTCCAAGTTACAAGAGTCAAAACCTGCTTACATAACCTTGTAAAACTTTTTGGCGCTTCTTGCACATTCTATGGCAGTTCTTGCACATTATGTGGTGCTTCTTTTCCATTCTGTGGTGCCTTTTTCCCATTATGTGGCACTTCTTGCCCATTTTGTGGTGCCTTTTGTAGACCACAAAATAGTGACCTAGAATCATCTCTTGTCTGACAGTCAGTCTCATCCCGAAAATCCTCAGCAGTGTTCAACCATTCCTTAGGTAAAATAGAGTTTGAACATGTGTTTCATCAAATGATTTCATGAAATATTAAAATTTGGAAACCTAAGTCCAAAGTTCGTAGTCCAAGAGAACATCAAAAAATTTTCAAAACACTCTACGAATTTAGAGAGAGGTTGGTCTTCAATTTCTACAAAATAGCTTCAAAGAACAATCCCAACTTGTACTCATTTTACTATTGTCAAAATCCAGGACTTTTCCAAAGATTTGAGTATCTCGTATAGGAAGAAAATTTGTCTCTAGTTTCACAATTTGAACCAAAATTTAAGTCCAAAATCATTCCTTAGATACCTTAGAAGTCTAAAAATTTTAAAATTGATATCTACAAGTGTAATTCTCTAACCTAGACCAAGATCTAACATCTCAAAGTACCAAAATCATCAAATTTATCACATCTTTGATTATTAAGCCTCGTTTCATCATCAGGATTTATCATCCTCTCATCACGAAACAAAGCTATATAGTCAAATCAAACCTAGTCTCATTAGAATTTTTCATTCGATTTTACTTAGTTGTAATCCTTGGTGCTTTTCCAAAACAAAGATCAAAAGTTTAGTCTAAACTATAACACTTGTATGCCCATTTTAACAAGATCCCAAAAAGCATAAACTCAAAGAACAGGAAATTGAAACTCAAAACACCGAAATAGATGAGGATCAATTGGATGCTTTAGCTCATCAAATGAAAAACCTTCAACAATAAATCTAGGATATGCAAAGGGAAACAACTACAGAAAGATATTTGTTGCCAGACATCTATTCTTGTTCCTCTAACATAAATCTGGACATGACACCTTCTCCAACAACAACTACATCATCCAAGTTCAATTTCTTTGAATTCTTGAAAAATTTAAATGAGAAACCTAAATCAAAATCTTCAAAAACAAAGGATATCGAATAATCTTACCATGTCAGGCATCTATCTTCATCTCCCATAAGTCAAAATATACCTCATGATTGTTTCACCCAAGTTAATGATTCCATCCAACCATATTCTTCTATCATATCTTCTACATCTAATGATTCATTTCAATCTCTCAGCCCAAACCATGCTATCATATACTCCCTCACACATCAAGATCAAAGCATTCTTTCCACTTCATTCGATGATACCAAAATTCCACAAGTTCTTCCAATCTTTGACCAAGACCCCATCTCTCAAGAATTCTATGATGATCCCCTCCTTTCACTATTAATCTACAATGATTCCTTTCCATCTCAAGAGAATTTAGTATTCTTCCAAGTCCTCTTTCCACCACATCTAATGAATCCATACCATCTCATGATTCCATTGCATCCCAGGAGCATGATAGTTCTTCCATCCTATCTAATGATGTCCTGCCATTTGATGATCAAGATATGCTTTCTACATAATCTAATGATTCCCTTTCTCATCAAGATCAAGATAGACTTCCATCCAAGGATATCCTTCCATTCCATGAGGATATTCATCCTGCTCAAGATCAAGATATGCCTTTCACACCACTCCATGATGATTCCACACCTAATAAAGAGCAAGCTACTCCATCTCCTGCATCTCATGATCCTTTTCCAAGTCAAGATCAAAACACCCCATCATCCCCATGTCAAGATCCTATCACACCTATTCAAGCTATTCATGAACCATGCACCTACAAATTGGGACCCTCCACCTTCATTCGCTCTAGTTTACTTCCAACACCTATCCTTTCATCCAAATCAAATCATATCACACCTATTCAAGCTATTCTAAGATCACAAAGGTCCATAAAGAAAAAATAAAAATCTCAAAGGCCACAAAGGCCCACAAAGAAAAAATCAAAGTCAAAAGTCATGTGGATTCCAAAAATTCTCATAGAAGCAATAAAATCTAAATTGGCATCCAAATTTTCTAATCCAAAAGATTCCTCCAATCTTCCATCTAAAAACCTCTCACCTTCCAAATCAATTTTTCCTCCATCACTCCACCACCCTTCAAGGTGTGTTCCAATGTTGACCTTGCAATCCTTTCCATCTATCCATCAGCAAGCCTACCCACCTCCTATCCATTATCCGACATTCATCCCCCATTTTTCTCCTTTAATCCAAACCTTTGAATAATTCCTTAGTTCTTCCATCATACCTTTGATAGGCCAACACACATGAGTCTAATCCCCATTTCCATGGTTTATTAAAAGGATATTTGGTCATGAAACTTGATGCTTAAGTCCTTCTTCCATCTTCCTATCATGTATATATTATCCACCACATTTCCCACCTTTGATCTTGACAAGGTTAAGGATCTTCTTGAACATCATATATCTTATCCTATATGCTCTATCCATATCTTCCATATCATATCCTTCACCTTATCCATATTCTATTGTTCTTTCTAAATACATCCTTTCTTCACTTCCTTAGTCTTGATGAGGAATAGGGGCAAAATACTTGGGCCCTCTATCTATATCTTATCTAGTTGATCTTGATCATCTCATTCATTATCCTTATCCTTTCATTCTTCCATCCCATATCTCCTAGCTTATCAAAATCCATGTCATCATGTCCCTTTGCAACCTTGAATCTTATCATGCAAATCATATTTGAGCCTAGTTGTAAAACATTATCCAATCATCATATCTTTTGTCAATCAATCATCAACAATCATCAATCTTATCATACTTAGAGGGAATCAGTGATCCTAAGTACTTATCATCATCATGCCTTATGGAATCAATCAGTCCTGGCATCTTAATTAATCAACCATTATCATCTTTCGACAAGAGATATGTTACTTGTGTGACATGTTTTGCAGTGAATCTTTCATTTTGATCTGTCATTTATCCATGGTTGCATTATCTCTATTGTGGGGCATATTATTCTTTCAATCAGTCATATTATCTCATTCCATCTTAAATATCTTGACAAAATCCAAAAAAATTGAAAAAAGATCAAAAATACAAAAAAAAAGAGAAAAATACAAAAAAGTGAAAAATAAAAAAAAATCATAAAATCTGAAAAAGTGCAATAAAAGCAAGTAGTGAAAACCTAGAAAAGGTGCTATTTATGATAGGTTAGCTTTTCCATCTATTTGAGCATGCCGACCATTTGTTTTCACCATTTGCTTTCGCAATCGATCTGCCTATCTTTTGAAGGCTCCATGTACATATCCTGGCATCGCAGTCATGTCTCACCCTAAACTGGGGGAAAAATCCTGAACTCACTGGGGGAAAATAAACTTTGAGCTTAAACCAACAGAAAAATAGTAGTGGGGCAAACACAATCCAAAACAATGATCATAGTGCAACTCAACATTGAACATCAATCACACAAACAGAAACGCATCAAACACCCAAACCAAATAAAAAGCGAACTTCAAATAGATGATGTTCTTTCTAAATCATGGGTTTATCACATCAAACACAAATGTTCAATTGTTGTACTTGGATTTTTGTTATCATATGTCTGGAGCACCTCGATGATGTATCAAATTAGAGGAGCTAGGAAGGAGTATGATTTTTCTTTGTCTATTTTCTGTGAGTTGATCATTATTATTGTGCAAATTGTCACAAGATGTGCTCTACAAAGTATCACTAATGACATTTCAAATTTGCATAGGAAAATAGTTAACTCTTGTCTATTTACGCAAGCAATACTCAGGTCATCTCAATTTAATTATACTTAGATGTTTGTGTTAACTTGCACTATCAAACTTCATGGAAGTAGTACTCAGGTCATCATGGTATAAATATACCATTGATGATTGTCCTCACTTTCAACATTTTAAAGGCCCAATGATGATAAAAAGCATAAAAAATCAGTTGTTATGAATGACAACTTTTGCATACGATATCTGCATGGTTAGAGTAGATTGTATCCATGTTAGTTTGCATATGTATTTATGGGATTTCCAAAGCTGCAACAATGATATTATCTCTTTCATTAAGGGATTGAGTAACTTAGCATTGCCAAAAAACACATCTTTTTCATATAGTTACACATCACTTGCATTATCATCAATTAGAAAACATTTTCATTTAGTCGCATATCACTTGCATCAGAAATCATTACAACATCATTCATCCATCCATGCATCACATCATAATATTTGCATCAAAAAACACAAAAAGACGTCCATCGCATCTCATTTGCATAATCAAAATCATTTCATATAGTGGCATTAGGGAAGTGATTCACTAAGCTTAAATGAGCGAGTCTCTTCAGATTTCCAAAAGAATTGGGAAATATGTCAGGTATTGTGAAGCTTAATTTAACAAAGAATCAACTGACAACAACCTTCCCACAACTCTTGGAAGGTGGATAGATTCACTCATTTAAGCTTAAGACCCTAGAACACAATCATCTACATAATCATAATTCATCATTACAAAACATCACACATAATTTACATCATATCCATACATAATCAATATGAACATCACATATCATTATTGCATAATCAAATCCATTTCACATAGTATAAAACATCATTTACATAAATCCATAAAACATGTGGAATCATCCATCATCATATCATATCATCATTGCATACATTCTCATAGAATCAGGTACCCCCACAGAATCATTTCATATACACATTCATTCATTCATTACATCATTTATTTGCATCGAAAAAGTACAAAAAAATCAAATCCATCACATGACATATCATCATCATAACATGGAAATTAAATGCATCATAGACATATAAACATCATATCAACACATAGATCAATCATCATCATCGTTGCATGTCATATATAGCTCAAAATAATGTCAAGTGTACAAGGATATCCAAATATCGAGAGGTACATCATAAAAAATGGCAGAAATCATAATGTCTCAACTGAATCAGTGTATACATCAAGTCTCAGTACATCATCAAGTCATAGTACATTAATCAATCCTATATGCCAATCAATCAAAGAAGTCAAACCACATATGATCCAGGAGGATCCAAGAATCTCAAAAATATCACAGTCTCAAAATCTCTTAGAACTGACATCATTGGTTAGAGCTTGCTGACATGATCTTGATGCAACCTGAATCGCGTCAACAGGAGGTCATATGCAAGAGTTATGCTTGGTCAAAGGTTTGGTCAAATAGGTGAATCAAGCATTCATAAAGGTGAAAATTTGATTGTCTCAAATCCAAGCAAAAATGACACCAATTTGTAGTGCTTGTCGTGCTGATTCCAGAACTATCCTCGGTTTCGAAAACAGAGTCCGTATGAGAAAATAGAGCCAGTCAAAGTTTTAGTCAAAATGATGATGTCAGCATGTGACATGGCAATTGACTAGATGGTGACGTGGAAATTTCAAGTGATGTGGCAAAAATCTCACAAAATTCACATACCATGCTTTATTTTTGAAAATAAGGTGTGGAGTATTATTTTATCTCACAAAAATCCATCGGATTTTGTGGGATCCCAATCGGATTTGGTGGGATCCAAATCTCCTAAAAATCAACAAAAATTAACTCATAAGAAAGAAAACAAAACCTCCTAAAATAACACTAAATTGTTATTTTATTTTTAAAACTCAACCCCATAAACTCAAATAGCCTGTGAATATAATAAGATAAGGGATTAAAAAACAAATTCCAAATGTTTTATTAAGGGGTTGTTTAATGTTTTATTTTTAAATGGGGAAGTTATTGTTTTTATATAAACGGGTTAGTGTTTTTTTGTAAGGCTTATAATTATAAAAGCCAAAGGAGGGGGGTTAAATTGTTATTTTATTTATTATGGTGGTTTTTAACCCCAAATGCAAAATTTATGTATAAAAGGAGGTGATGTGATAGGACCTTGGGGCATTTTTTTTTGTGGAGAAATAATTCGGATGTGTTTTTTGAGAGAAAATTTTATACTCTTTGGAGAAATTTTTGGGAGAGAAATTACAAGGTGTTGATTACACCAAGAATTGTAGGATTGTAAAGAGAGAGACTGTGATTGATTAAAGCTTGAATATTGTAAGAAGGCTATTGAAGCTTGGCAATATCAATAAAGCGGTCCAACGTTGAGAAGCGAACCCGGAGACGTAGCTCAAATTGAGCGAACTCCGTTATCAAGTTGTTTGTGTCTCTCTTCCATCTCTTTCTTGTTTCTCATT